>RJWJ010021703.1:0-27623 GCA_004363605.1 Indri indri | reverse complement strand
GGGGAAATTGGGCACCAGGTCTGAACGCATGAGGCCAGGTGACCAGACCCTGAAAAGGCAGCAAGGACAGCACGAGAAAGGCAGAAAGATGGTGAAATCCAGCAACTAACTCTGAGGATAACATTCAATGGCAGGGAAATAAAAACGGACATTCAGGTAATAACTTGTAAATGAATGTTCATGGCAATATTATATGTTATAGCCAAAAACTGGAAACAACCTAAAAGTCCATCGAGTGATGAACGGGTCACTGGACAATAGAGTATTACTGGACGACATTAAGAAATGCGGTAGTGACACAATGCTGTAATGTGGATGAACCCTGAGAACACGCTATGTGAAAGGAGCCAGTCATAAAGGACGACATCCCGTGTGACTCCATTGTCAGAAATGCACAGAACAGGCAAATCTATGGAGACAAAGGTAGACGGTGGTCGCCTAGGACTGGGGAAGCTGGGGGCGAGGACGAGGGTGGAGGTGACGGCTCTGGGACGCAGGGTTTCTTCTCACGGTGATGACCGTGTTCTGGAATTGGTCGTGGTGCTGGTCACACAACTCTGTGAATACACTAAGAGACATTCGAATGGGTGAACTCCATGGTATGTGAACGAGACCTTGATAAAAATTCAAGGGCAGGATCTGGATAATTTTCTTAATTCTCTGTTTTGACGTATGTGCTATGCATGGCCTGAATATCTCTATGCTTTTAGAATACAATGTAAATGAAAGGAAAATGAAGGATACAAACCTTTCAAATGGTTGTAAATTAACCTAAAACATTTGCATTTTGAAGAACAGTATAATAGCCTTTCTGTACAAGTTAACCTGAACTCCATGAAATAAGTGTACACAGATTCTGTATCGAGTCACAAAAGCAAAGATAAGAAATAAGACTATGTTCTGAAACATTCCATTAGACATTATCCTCTGATTTAATCTGGCCTGCCTCACCATAGCAATAGAGAAATCACTAAAAACACTGTTTAACAGGAAAAACATTCTCTCAACTTCTGTGAAGAAGGATGCGTAAGCCTCAGTCTTCCTAAGGGCACATATTATAAGCAAATATATTTGTAATTAAAAGAACAGATGCCAGAAGAAAAGTCACACTTTAAGAAATAAGTGCATTATAAACATAATAAAATTGTAATAAAACGAATCATAAGGAAAATATAAAAGAAAGCTGTTCACCGAAACTAGTATCCTGAAATACTGTATATTATTGAACCCGCTCTAGATGAACCATTGACATGTTAAATTTCATACATGCTTGACTTGAGACCTGACTTAATTGCTGCTTTGAGTCCTGGGCCTCATCTTCAAAGTGAGCATGATGACGTGATCTCATCCCCAGCGAACTCTTGGAGCTGGACAGTTTGTGTACAGTATCAGCCAGTTCTTGCCGAAGTTGTCTCTCACCTGCCTGATAAGATATTTTCATTACTAATATTGTAAATCACCTCGTTATTAAATTATGTTAATAATATTTAACTCTAACTTATATATTTTGAAAACTATCACCACATACATCGATTCACCTTCTTTTCCCTGTGTGTACACGTTCCTGTTTATCACTGAATTCAGTTAAGGACACCACAGAAGGTGTCATCTTCCTGCCAAATCGGTATTCTGTTAGTCAGACAACAGATTCAGTCCACCATTCATTCCTCCCCTGATGAATGTGAAATGCTTAACAACCCACTGAAGTCTCAAAATGACTTCGTAGGTATGTGGGTGGGACAGGTGGCGGTAAATTCTATGTTTTCTTTCTTTTTATTAGAAGCTCAAATCGACTTCAGAATTCCTCACAAATTCAATCCTCTACACAAACCTTCCAATAGATTCTTATTTTAGAATAAAAGTAAAATTCCAATGCCTCCCAGGCCCTAGGTAACCTGGCCTCCACCTCCCTCCCTGACCTCAGCTCCCACAACACCCTCCCCTCCCCACTTCATTCCCACTGTATGTGAATCCTGTTGCCCCTCACTGCTCTGAAAATGGGAATCCGATACCAAACTAATCAATCACGGACAGCTACAGTAATCTTTGTGTTGGACAAAGTTATATTCAAATGGCCCTTCAGCCTTGAAATGAAAATTACCAGCGAATTACTCATATTTGGTAAAATATTCAAAGTAAGTTTTAAATACTAGTAGACAGATTAAATCAAATATGGTTTTGCTGAAGTGCTCCTAATTTTTCCTACAATATGATATAATTAAAAGTAGATGCCTCTAAAGAATTGGATGATGATAAAAATATATAATTTGAGACTGAAATATTTTCATATTTAAGTCAAACAGACATGAATAAAAGTAAAATTATGCCAACTAAAATGTGTAAAAAGCTACTGAAGGAGAAGTGTTACAGGTACAGCAACACACTTCAGCACATCTGGAAAATCTGGTAGTAACTGTCAAAGTAAGTCACTTAACTGAATCTTCCAAGATACTCATTTCAGGTATGAGCATTTCTGTTCATCATGATCTTAAAATGAGACAACATAAAGATATTAAAATTATTTCTGCATTATAAGAATACATTATCAATATTACTCTATATCTATTGGCAATTTGCAATTTAAACTTAAACGTTTTGTAAGTGACAATGTCTTTACTCAAAGTAAAACATTTCTCAGCTGTAACACTTATTTGCTGAGAACAAGGTATGTTTCTAGGCTGACACCGCAAATACATTTATTGCCTAGATATTTTCCCATTCAACCAGATACAACATTTAGCCATTACCAAATGTTACTTTAAATTTTCTAGGAAGTTTGAAAAATATTTCTTTCTTAATACTTACTTCTCTTTCCACTCTCTCTTTTTCACGTTGGTACACTCTTTCTCTTAAATGATTACATTCATGCATTAACTTCTGATTTTTTTCTTCTAACGAAAGTCTTTGCATTTTACTCTCAGCTTCAGGTGTTTTCACGGTCGCGTAAAATTTGTCTTGGTTAGTAGTTATCGTCTTGTCTTTATTGGCAACTTCCTTGTGAGCATCATCTAGTTGTTGTTGAAGTAACATGTTTTTACGTTGCTCTTGAGATAATCTCTCCTGCAAAGACTCCTGCTTTCTGATGTACTTATTCACTTTGTCTTGTTCACTTTGGAATGTTTGTTTCATTTCTTTCCTTTGAAACTGTGTCTCTATCAGGTCTCTTTGTGCACCTTCTAAAATCAGAGTCGTTTCTTGGAGAGCATCTCTTGTATGATGGAACTCAACTTGTAGGCATGTGAATTTTCTTTCAGATTCACGAAGTTGTTTGGAAAGGAAGCTGGCATGAGAATTCATGTATTCCTCTCTACCAGACCACTCATCTTTTGCTCGCTGGAAAACAAACTCTAGGTCTTTTGTGGCGGCCTGACTTTGATCATGCTCCTTTATAGCAGCAGCCAGTCTAAGTTGGTATAACTCAACTTCTATTTTCAGTCTTTCTTTGTTTTGTTTTTCTTCTTCCAGTTTATGATTTAGTATTATATTCTCATGCATTAGAGCAGTGATCTTGCCACCATACAAGGATATCGTTTTGGTGAATCTTTGCTTGTTGAGTTTTATAGTCCTTTGAAGGTCATTATCCTTTTCTTGTAATATTTTAGTGTCCTCCAAATATTTCTTTTCGTTTTCCTCGTTTTGCATTTTTATTGTGTTTAGTTCTAGTCTTAGCCTGGCAATTTGATCACACAACATGTGATTGTCATACAACAGATCTCTTTTGTCACGACTAGCAGGAATCTAAGTAAAACAAAGGAACATGTTAGCTGTTACTCAATAAAATGGCAAATCATCGTTTCCTCTGAAGTTAAAAAATAACCTGTCCATTTATACAATGAAAGTGTTGCAAATAAGTGGCTATCTAACCGGAAAAAGAGGGTGGATCCAAACCTCAAACCTTATACAGCATCAATTCCCGAAGTTTCAAAAATTTGTGTGAGAGAGGGGGGAAGACGGCTGAGTAGAGACACCAGCTGTCAGATCATCCTGGGGGGAAAGAGGCATTTCAGATAAAGTAGAAGGGGAAAGGGCACAGCTCCAGTGTAGTTCAGGGGGAGGTTGCCAGAGCCTGCCAGAGGTTTCACAAGAAGAAGGCTCACAGTAGAACAGGAAGAAAAATGACGACAACAGAGATCAACCCCAGAGAAGCTTGGAGCCTTGTGGAGAGGGTGGGTGGGGGTTTTGTGTCCCCGTCCCTCACACCTGTGGTAATCAGCAGGCCTCCAAGCTTCTTGGGAGCTTTTGCACCCACATGAGCCTGGGGGCCACTGCAACCAAAGAAGCAGGAGTTTCTTGAAAATAAAGCGTCAGGCTTCCAGCCCCTTTGGCTGTCTCCAGACAGCCACGGTCTGGGACCGAGGTGACAGGCACCACACTGCTTTTCTGCCCATAGCATCTCTTTGTCCACACTGAGAGCACAGGCCCTTAAGTTTTTACGTCACCTGTTCCCACACAATTCCCAGCTCCTGCCCAGATGACAGTGGCCCTGGAGAATTTGTGTGATCCCAGAGCTTGGACATTTTCTGTGGGCTTCCTTCCAGGGAGAGGGACCAGAAGGGGCTGGAGTGCCGACTCTCCTCTGTTCACAGTCTCTTTTCCTCCCCGCCCACTGCGGCCAAGAGCAATGAGTTAGCTGAGACTCTCAAAAGTGGCCGTCTCCCCTGTGTTGTTGTACCCATGAGTCTGGGGTTTCCCGAGAGAATGGGGCCCACACCTTTCCCTTTGAGGACCTGTGGTGAATGCTGAGGTGCTTGCTTGGTCTGGGGGTTCCCTTCCCACCAGCACTCCCTGGAGGTGCCTGCCAGTGGGATCGGCATGTGGGCCAGATCTCGTAACCCCAGGGCTCCATCGGGGTGCTTGGAGGCACAGAGGGGAGATCTGATAACTAAACTGGGGAAGCGAGGGAGCCCACGTGGGCACGACCGACAGAAGAGGGCGGCGTGGGTCCAAGACAGCAGCAAACAGGTGGAGCACCACTCCCCCCACAGGAAAGCCACACTTTCAGACTCGGGTGGGACCTTGGCCAGGGAATTCCCCCACCTTTGGCACCACTGCTGGCAAACTCAGCGTGTTCAGATGCCCATTTGCAACCAGACACTGGAGAGAGACTTGTGGAGCAGGGGAGGAGGGAGAAGAGTGAATCTCACTCCAGAGAGCCAGGCTGTGAAGCCTAGATAGCCCCTTGCCCATGAACAGACTTTCCAGTTTGCTGAAATTGCATCAGCACCCTTCCCAGCAGCTTCCCCAGCAGCCCGGGAGCCGATCTTTGATCTTGCAAAGCAGTTCTAGGGCCTACCTCTGCGGAGCCTGAAGGCAGGCTTACTCCCCAGAGCCTCACTCAGCCTCGCTCCTTTACCTCCTGGGAGCTCCAGGGCCCCTCTCACTGCCTGTGGCATTCAAGTGCTTCTCCTGAGGGGCTAGACATGGTCACAGGTGCAAAGAACAACATTGTCACTGGCCCTTTCCTGCAAGCACAGACCACTGGTACAGCCCATTACAGCGTCTACTGACTCAATCCAAGAAGCCATAGGTGATTCTTACCCACAAGCACCACTTACCATCTCAAGAGATTAAACTGAGTATCCCAACTGAACTCACACTGCTGGGGAAGAAGAGAAGACAGAAAAATAGAAGCAGCCCATGGGGGCAGAATACAAGGGCAGAGCCACAGAGGTGGGGGGCTGTTCTACCAGCAAGGAGACTGCTGGAGCCCAGTCACACCAGCAGGGTTTTCTCCAAGTGACCTCATGACTGTGGAGGTGGGCCAGGGCTGCTGCTGGTTGGCCGAGGTCAGCAGGCAGCTGGAGCTGTTAGGGGACTCCCTTCACCTCCGTAGACCTCTAGGCTATTGGACTGCTCAGAATCCGTGCAAAGACATTGCAACAGAAAGCAGGTACTGCAGAGCTATGGTAGCTGCCAATCCTGGTTTCTGCAGCTAATGCCATCCTGAATCCTCAGGTGCCTGCCACCAGGTCTGCTCAGGACTCAGCTTTCCAGCAGTAGCCTTCACATCACCCCTGCTAGGCCAGGGAGGGAGCAGACAGAACAGACACTCCCCTGTGCCAGGCCCTGTGACTGGGAGCTATGCACCTCTCCCCACTGTGGGGAATCTGAGCAGAGGACGAGACTCAGCCACCACAGGCACCATCTGGAAAGCCTTGGGTGACTGCCTCAGTGGGACCTAGGCGAGGGGAGAACCTCGGCTGACCAGCAGCCGTCCTGGCCCACCTCCACAGTCATGAGGGCCCTTGGAGAAAACCCTGCTGGTGTGACTGGGCTGCAGCAGCCTCCTTGCTGGCGGAACAGCCCCCCACCTCTGTGGCTCTGCCCTTGTATTCCCCAGATGCAGCTCAGAGTCTAGCACTGCACCTGAGATTGAGGCTCTACAACTGTTGCTCCAGGGCCCCCACTAGGCCTATAACACCACCCCTAAGTTTCCAGAGTTATGCCTGGGTCCCAAGACCCCACCCTTGAGTCTCCGCCAATGTCATTGGGCTGGCAGAACAACCCTGAGGTCCAACACTTTAACAATGATCTCCCAGCCTTGAGCAGCCATTACTCCTGGACCTGGTTAGGGCAAATGCCCACAACCACTCACCCATGACCACTGCCTAGATAGACTTACTCAACTGCCACTGTCACCTCCACTGGATGACCCGGTGCAGAGCAAACTCTCACAACAACAGCTTCCATGGAGAGGGTCACATCCAGCCCCTGACTCAAACTTCCAATAATGACCTTCAATAATGACTGCCCTGCACAAAGATCATCCCACTCTGGCTTGCACTGAGGGAACCACAGGGGAATGGGTCCAAACAGGACAGCTGTTTTATAGGCTCTCAGTGCACCTTCACCTCCCTTGCTGGCTCAACACCCCAGAGTAGGACACAAAAGCTCCATCTAGGGTCTTCCCCTTCCCCTAAGTAAACAGGAGAGTTCCCAGCAAAGGAGAACAGGTGCCCTGCAATCCTATTAGCCTAGGGAACAGAGAAGAGGATTCAGAGGACAAGAAACCAGTAAAAGAACTCTGGCAACATGAAAAAATAAAATAGTTTCACATCCCCAAGGGACCGCAATGGAGCTACGGTATTGGACTACAACCACAAGGAAATTGCCAAAATTACAGAAATGGAATTCAGAATACGGATGTCAAATATGATCAATGGAACTGAAAAGAAAGTTGAAAACCAACAAAAAGAACTTGAAAACTATTTCAGAAAATTAATGAAAAAGTCACTAAAGTGCCAAACAACATAAGAAAGGATAAAATATTATAGAACTTAAAGAAATGAAAGACTAATTTAGGGAATTTGAAACACAGCAGAAAACTTTAGCAACAGACTAAAGAGAATAAAGAATCTCGGAGCTTGAAGACAAGGCTGTTGAGGTAACCTAGACACTTAAAGAGGCAGAGAGGAAACACTAAGCAATCACTTGGAGAGATATGGGATCGTGTGAAGTGAACTAACATATGAATTATAGGTACCACCGAGGGAGAAGAAGAAAGAACTAAAAGCGTGGAAAATATATTTGAGAGAATCATTCAGAAAAACTTCCCTGATATTGCCAGAGATCCAGACATTCAGATACAAAAAGGTCTTTGAACACCAGCAACATTCATAGCAAATAAGTCATCTCCATGACACAGAGTAATCAAAGTGGCCAAAGTCAAAATGAAGGAGAAAAGTCTGCAAGCAGCAAGATGAAAGTAGCAACTGACCTACAAAGGAAAAGCTGTCAGGCTAACTGCAGACTTCTCAGTGGAAACCTCACAAGCTAGAAGGGAGTGGTGCCCCATCTTCAATCTTCTTAAACAGAACAACTGTCAGTCTAGAATCTTGTATCCTGCAACACTAAGTTTCACAATTGCTGGAGAAGTTAAGTATTTTACAGACAAGCAAACATTGAGGGAATTTAACATGACCAGACCTGTGCTGCAGGATATACTCGTAACTTCATTATATGCGAATTAGCACAGTAGGTACCCACCAGTGTAAAAGCATATAAAAAAGCTAAACCTCACATCTCTTAAGAAACAATAGCACACGAGGAAAAACAAAGCAATAAGGTACTACCGAACATGACGAACACTGCATCATACCATATAAATTCTATCACTCAACAATAATGGTTTAAATGCTCCACTTAAAAGACATATGCTCCAGTTCTAAGCAGGAATGCTTTCAGTTTTTCCCTATTCATTATGATGTGGGCTGTGGGTTTGGCGTATATGGCTTTTATCATTTTGAGGTAAGTCCCATCTATGCCTATTTTGTTAAGCGTTCTTATTATAAAAGGGTGCTGAATTTTGTTGAATATTTTTACTGCCTCTATGGAGAGGATCATATGAACTTTTTTTTGCTTCTATTTATGTGGTGAATTACATTTATTGATTTGCATATGTTGAACCATCCCTGTATCTCTGGGATGGCTTTGGTATCATGGTGATGCTGGCCTTGTAAAATGTGCTGGGGAGGATTCCTTCCTTTTCAATGTTGTGGAATAATTTCTGCGGGAGAGGCACCAGTTTTTCTTTGTGTTAATAGGTCTGGTAAAATATGGGTGTGAAACTATCTGGTCTGGGACTCTTTTTTGTTGGAAGATTTTATATTGCTGCTTCAATTTCTGTATTCGATATTGTTTTGTTCAGGAATTCCATTTCTTCTTGATTGAGCCTAGGGAGGCTCTCTGATTCTAAGAATTTGTTCATTTCCTCCACATTTCCAGGTTATTGCATAGAGATTTTCATAGTATTCAGAGATGATAGTTTGTATCTCCATGGTATCAGTTGTAATTTCTCCTCTTTCATGCCTAATTGAGATTATTAGAGTCCTTTCTTTTCTGCTTCTGCTTAATCTAGTGAGAGGCATGCCAATTTTGCTTATCTTTTCAAAGAACCAACTGTTTCATTCATCTTCTGCATAGTTCTTTTATTATCAGTTTCATTTAGTTGTGCTCTGACCTTGGTTATTTCTTTTCTTCTGCTGGGTTTGGGATTGCTTTGCTCATCCTTTTGCAGTTCTCTGAGACAATTCATTAGATTGTTGGTTTGCGATCTTTCTGCCTTTTGAATGTAGGCATTTATGGCTGTGAATTTTCCTCTCAGGACAGCTTTAGTTGTATCCCACAGATTTTGATAACTTGTGTCCCCTTCATCATTTAGTTCAAAGAATCTTTTGATTTCCATCCTAGTTTCATCCTTGATGTGACTATCGTTTAGCACTAGGTTGGTTAGTTTCCATGACTTCGTGTAGAGATGAGTGTTTCTGTTGGAGTTTATTTCTAATTTTATTCCACTGTTGTCTGAGAAGATGCATGATGTGATTTCTATGTTTAGCCAGGTTTTGTGGCCTAGGATGTGGTCAATCTTAGAGCCTGTCCCATGAACTGATGAGAAGAACATATATTCAGTAGTTTTGGGGTAGAATGTTCTGTAAATGTGTATTAGGCCCATTTGTTCTAGAGTTCTGTTTAAGCCCATTATTTCTTTGTTTATTTAGTGTTTGGAGAATCTGTCCTATTCTGTTAGAGGGGTGTTGAAGTCCCTGGCTATTATGGTGGTGCTGCTTATCATTTTGTTTAGATCGAGTAGGATTAGCTGTATGAATCTGGGTGCTCCTGTGATAGGTATATAAATATTTAGAATTGTCATGTCTTCTTCTTGAATTGTTCCCTTTGACCATTATATAATGATCACCTTTGTCTTTCATTACTTTTGTTGATTCGAAGACTAAGTTATCTGATATTTGAACTGCTACACCAGCTTTCTTTTGGTTTCCATTTGCATGAGATATTATTTTCCATCTCTTCACCTGTAGTCTAAATGAGTCCTTGTGGGTTAGATGTTTTTCCTGAAGACAGGAGATACTTGGCTTGTATATATTTATCCATTCATCCAGCCTATGTCTCTTCAGTGGGTAGTTCAAGCCATTGAGATTTATTGAAAAAACTGATAAGTGGGGTGGATTTCTGTTCATCCTGTTGAGTTGGACTTTGTTGCTTTATTTTATTTCTTGAGCCATTGTGCTATCTGATCTTTGACATTTAGCTTTTGGGTGATTTTATACTAGTGGTTGTCTGTTGTGCTGATCTGTGTATAATGCAGTTCTGAGTACTTCCTACAGGGAAGGTCTTATCTTGCCAGCTCCCTCAGTATTTGCTTATCTTAGAAAGACTTTGTTTCCCCCTCATATATGGAACTTAGTTTTTCAGGACACAGAATTCTAGGCTGGCCATTATTCTGTTTGAGAAGACTAAGAATGGGACCCCAATCCCTTCTGGCTTGTAAGCTCTCAGGAACTAGGAAAATCAGCAAGAAAAAAAAAAATCAAGCAGCCCCATTAAAAACTGGGCAAAGGACATGAAAAGAAACTTTTCAAAAGAAGATAGACTAATGGCTAACAAACGTGTTCAAAAACTGCTCAACATCTCTCATCATCAGGGAAATGCAAATCAAAACCACAATGAGATACTACTTAATTCCTGTGAGAATGGCTTTTATCAAAAAGTCCCAAAACAATAAATGTTGACATGGATGTGGAGAGATAAGAACACTCATACACTGTTGGTGGGACTGCAGACTAGTACAACCCGTATGGAAAGTAATATGGAGATACCTCAAACAACTAAAAGAAGAACTACCATTTGATCTAGCAATCCCACTACTGGGTATCTACCCCAAAGGAACAAAAGAAATTCTATAAAAAACACATCTGCACTCGAATGTTTATAGCAGCACAATTCACAATTGCAAAGATCTGGAAACAACCCAAGTGCCCATCAATACATGAGTGTATTAATGAAATGTGGTATATGTATACCATGGAGTTCTACTCATCATTTTCACTACTTCTTCTGTTTGCATGGCCACTTATCTATCTCAGTCCCTCTCTCCCTTTTTTCTCTTCCTTTCATTTCCTTTCTTCTTCCTTTTTCCTTTCCTTCCTTCCTCTTTCCTCCCTCCCTCCCTCCCCTTTTCTTTCTCTTTCTTTTCCTTTCTTCCTTCCTGCCCTCCTTCCTTCTTTCTCTCTCTATTATTTTTTTTTTTTTTTTTGAGACAGAGTCTCACTCTGTTGCCCGGGCTAGAGTGCTGTGGCATCAGCCTAGCTTACAGCAACCTCAAACTCCTGGGCTCAAGGGATCCTCCTGCCTCAGCCTCCTGAGTAGCTGGGACTACAGGCATGTGCCACCATGCCTAGCTAATTTTTTCTATATATATTTTTAGTTGTCCAGCTAATTTCTATTTTTAGTAGAGATGGTGGTTTCACTCTTGTTCAGGCTGGTCTCGAACTGCTGAGCTGAAATAATCCACCCGCCTCGGCCTCCCAGAGTGCTAGGATTACAGGCGTGAGCCAACATGCCCCGCCTCTTTCTTTCTTTTCTCCCTCCCTTCCTTCCTTCTCTCTCTCCTCTCCCCTCCCCTCCTCTCCTTTCTTTCCTTTTCTTTTTCAGGAAAATAAATAATCTTTGCACTTCTGTCTATCCTAAACTTTGTCTGAGAATTCTTTCTCCACCTACTGTGAACACCTAGTAAGAGTCCACCCTTTCAAGAAGATTTCTATTTTAAAACATTAATGATAAATAAGATAAAATTTATAGAGGTCTTCATAGAAAACTATGAGATTATTTGCTATTGCAATCATTTTCATTTTCTCTTCATTATGTTTGAAACAGCAACAAACGTGAAATAGGGGGAAATAGACTGAGCTATTTTATTAGGAACAGAACAATCAATCATCATTAAGTACATAATATGGCATATCACCATTTTTAAAACCTATTTATACTGAAATAAGATACTGCTTGGAGGCCAAGATTTATAATAAGTAACTTTAGCTATGAACATCATAGTTTATTTTTAAGATAACATTTTGGGTTTGTTTTAGCACTAAATAATAAATATTAAAGTAAAGGAATATTGTAAGTAATATTGAGGAAATAAAATAATAATCATGACATTTTTACCAAAGATTGATTTATCTCATTCAATTTCTTTTTTAGAGCCATCAATTCCACATCTTGTGTCCTCAGAGTCTGTTCTAGTTGTTGTTTTACTTCAACTTCCTTCCTATATTGCTCTTGTTTTCTTCTTAACTTTTCTCTAATTTCTTCAGACACCATACGATCATTTCTCCTCTTCTCTTCCTCTTGTTTTAAGGTGAATCTAAAGGTAAATACACTTATCTTAAAATTAATTTTGTTAGAAAATGAAAAGTTTATTTTGTGATCTGGCTCATCACATATTGGTTTGTTATCCCATTAATATTTCTATGTTCTTAAATATTTTTCTTTTCCAGTTCTGAGGTTTTGAATTTCTCACTTGAATTCCTTCCAAAGGACATAACACTTGCAAGGTAGACATGAACAAATATTCTCCTAATTGGTAAGTTTCTTTCACTAGTTACTCTGGTAAATATTATGGAAAAGGATATTCAAAATTATTCAGCAAAGTTACAAGTTGAAAATTACCTCTTTCTTTACACAGTCATAACGACCCCTCAATTGGGACAGATCATTTAGAGATAACTAATTAAAAAGTTACAGTTTATAAACTAGTTGATAAATTCACTGGAAATAAATTTTCATCCTCACAAAATAGTGTGGGTATTGATAAAACTGATTTGCAGTATAAGAGAACACCTTCAGATGTCTTCCACACAACATATACCTGCAGATTACTGTAATTCAAGTCTAGGCTAAGGAGACTAATATCTGCTACCTGACCCTTTCTATGTTTCTTTTTTCAGAAACAATTTCAAATTATCTTGTTGACTATTATGTATTTTATAAACAACTTTAAAATCCCTTTTGGAAAAAAATAAGGTCTAATATTTTTTTAAATGATAAGGAATAATATGTGTTTTTCAACATAGAACTTTAAATTAATTTGATCTGTTTAGGAGAGAGAGATGTTGAATAAGCAAATAAATAATCACTTCCTATCTTACTTTTTATTCCCTGCATATTAAGAACAAAAGCGTATAATTTTTTAAAGAAAATTCTTCTGGGTTGAGGAAAATGGCCAATTCATACTCTATTGGTTGAATTGTAAATTAGTATAAACTTTCTTGAGCGCAATTTAGGAATCATGATCAAAGACATTTTTATAAGATTCCAATACATTAACCAAATAATTCTATATTGAAGAATTTATTAAAAGCAAATAATTTGAAATATAGAAAAAGATTTATATAAAAATGTTCTCCAGAGTATTAATTATAATACAAAAAAATTTTAGGGGAGGAGCCAAAATGGCGGACGAGAAAAGCCGCCAGGCAGAGTGTCTTTGCAAAAAAGACAGCTTTTAGAAGAAAGAGAAAAAAATAAACTAGCAGAGAAACATAGATCGGGTGAGGGTCGGAAGGAAGGGTGCCTGAAACTACACGAGACCACGGGAAGACGTTGCGGAGGAGAACTGGAAGGAGAAAGGTCCCCGAGAGGCTTGGAGACCAGCGGCAAGGGTGGCGGAGTGGTTAGCTTTCCCCTCCCTTGCATCTCAGACTGCTGGTGGGCTCCTGAGTGGCTGGGGAGACCTGCCAACACCAGCCCAGAGATGGCTGCTGCCAGTGAGCAGTGGCCTCTTGCGGACACAGCGCCAGGTTCCGAGCTTCCTCGGGGCACCTCCCTGGATGCAGACCCGAGCCTATCAGCAGACGCCATACTGCTCCATTCTCTCCTTCCCCTTCCCTACCTGTGGGTGCCCAGAGAGACAATTTAGGCATCACACGGAAGCATGTATAAGAAACAAGACCTTTCCTTTTGGGGCCCTACAGCAGACTGGGGTACTCAGACTGCGAGCTCCCTACCCGCCAGACCTCCCAGGTGCTGCTTGCCTGGGGACTCCACGAGAGCAGGGCAAATCCCGAGGTGGAGTGAAATCGATGCAGCTTGGGCACCCTGTAGGTGATTCGAGACCAGCACCTCTCCCCCTGGCAGGGTCAGGGATTGATCTCCAAGGCCCAGGGGACAGGCCTGCAGACCAGACCCCGAACACCCAGATCATGATCACACTGCCCCGGGGCACAGAAGACAGATCTGTGAAAGAGCCTACTGAGGAGTGGGTGCCTTCAGGGGCAGATCAGCGTGCCTGAGTGGCAACCCTCCTCCCAAAAGAGGGCTGTGCACTCAGCTCAGGCTACGATCCTGGGTAGGGAACCTCCCGGCCCCTGTCACAGCCAGGGGAGATCCATCGGCCTTAGGTCCCGCTTGCTGGCAGAGGCCTGGGAGAGGCCACGGAGAGGGGGAGGGTGGAGGGGAGTGAGACCTGCTCCAGAGTGTGGGTCTTGGACAGCCACAGCCCCCAAGCCCAGCTTTCAGCTGAGTGGAGCCAGTTCAGCCCCTCCCAGCAGCTTTGCACAGAAACAAAGAAAAGACCTTTGACCCTTGCTAACAGCAGTTGAGGAGCCTGAGGGCAGGCTTACCCAACCCAGCCCCACCCAGACTAAATATGTATGCACCCAACTTCAGTGCATCCAGATCATAAAGCAAACTCTACTTGATTTAGATAAATTGATAGACAGCAACACCATAATAGTCGGAGACTTCAACACCCCACTGACAGCACAGGACTGATCCTCCAAACAGAAAATTAACAAAGAAATAATGGACTTAAACAGAACTCTAGAACAAATGGGCCTGACTGACATTTACAGGACATTCTACCCCCAAATCCCTGAATATACGTTCTTCTCATCAACTCATGGAACATTCTCTAAGATTGACCATATTCTAGGACACAAAGCAGTCTCAAAAAATTTTAAAAAATGAAGTCATACCATGCATCTTCTCAGATCGCAGTGGAATAAAAATAGAAATCAACCCCAACAGATACTCTCATCTCTACACAAAGTCATGGAAATTAAACAACCTTCTGCTGAATGATTCCTTCATAAATGAGGAAGTAAAAATGGAAATCAAAAGATTCTTTGAACTAAATGACAAAGGTGGCACAAGTTATCAGAATCTGTGGGACACAGCTAAAGCAGTCCTGAGAGGAAAGTTTATTTCCATAAATGCCTATATTCAAAAGTCAAAAAGATCACAAATAGACAACCTAATGAATTGACTCAAAGAACTGGAAAAAGAAGAACAGACTGACCCCAAAACCAGCAGAAGAAGGGAAATTAATAAGATCAAATCAGAACTAAATGAAATTGACAACAGGGAAACTATATGGAAGATTAATAAAACAAAAAGTTTGTTCTTTGAAACAATAAACAAAATTGACACGCCTTTGGCTAAACTAAGGAAAAACAGAAAAGAGAAATCCCTGATAAGCTCCATCAGGAACAAAAAAGGAGAAGTTACAACTGATGCCATGAAGATTCAAGATATAATTTATGAAAATTATAAAGCCCTTTATGCACACAAACTGGAAAATGTGGAGGAAATGGACAAATTTTTAGAAACACACTGCCTCCCTAGGCACAACCAGGAAGAAACAGAATTCCTGAACAGACCAGTATCAAGGACTGAAATTGAAACAGCAATAAAAAACAGTCCAAAAATAAAAGTCCCAGACCAGATGGTTTCACACTCAAATTTTACCACACCTACAAAGAAGAACTGGTGTCTATCCTGCAGAAATTATTCCACAACATCGAGAAGGATGGATTCCTCCCCAACACATTTTATGAAGCCCACATAACCCTGATACCAAAACCAGGAAAGGATGCAACAAAAAAGAAAAACTACAGACCAATATCCCTTATGAAGATAGACACAAAAATTGCCAACAAAATTCTAGCTAATTGAATCCAGATGCTTATTAAGAAATGATCTACCATGACCAAGTGGGCTTCATCCCAGAGATGCAGGGATGGTTCAACATACGCAAATCTATAAACATAATTCACCACATAAAGGGAAGCAAAAACAAAATCCATACGATTCTCTCATTAGATGCAGAAACAGCATTTAACAAAATTCAACACCCTGTTATGATAAGAATGCTTAACGAAATAGGCATAGATGGGGTTTACCTAAAAATGATACAAGACCTTTATGACAAACCCACAACCAACATCATGTTGAATGGGGAAAAATTGAAAGCATTCCCACTTAGAACTGGAACCAGACAAGGTTGCCCACTATCTCCACTTCTATTCAACATATTGCTGGAAGTTGTGGCCACAGCAATCAGGGAAGAGAGTGGAATTAAAGGCATACAAATGGGAACAGAAGAGATCAAACTCTCAGTATCTGCTGATGACATGATATTATCTCTAGAAAACCCCATGGATTCAACACGAGGCTCCTGGAATTGATAAATGAATTCAGTAAAGTCTCAGGATATAAAATAAGTACACACGTATCAGAGGCTTACGTATACACCAATAACAGTCATAATGAGAGGGAAATTAAAGGCTCTATTCCCCTCACAATAGCAACAAAGAAAATAAAGTACGTAGGAATATATTTAACTAAGGAGATAAAAGACCTCTACAGGCAGAACTATGAAACATTGAGGAAGAAAGTAGCAGAGGACATAAACAGGTGGAAAACCATACCACGCTAGTGGGTCGGCAGAATCAACATTGTTAAAATGTCTATACTACCCAAAGTGATCTACAGATTCAATGAAATCCCCATTAAAATACCAACATCATCCCTTAGAGATGTAGAAAAACTAATTTTATGCTTTGTGTGGAACCAGAGAAGACTCTGCATAGCAAAAACAATTCTAGGCAATAAAAACAAAATGGGAGGTATCAACTTACCAGACTTCAAACTTTATTATAAGGCTGTAGTAATCAAAACAGCTTGGTACTGGCATGAAAATAGAGCCATTGACCAGTGGAACAAAACTGAAAACCCAGATATAAAACCATCCTCATATAGCCACCTAATCTTTGACAAAGCAGACAAAAACATACACTGGGGAAAAGAATCCTTATTCAGTAAATGGTGCTGGGAAAACTGGATAGCCACATGTAGAAGACTGAACCAGGATCCGCACTTTCACCTCTCACAAAAATCAACTCACGCTGGGTAACAGATTTAAACCTAAGGAGTGAAACTATTAGAATTCCAGAGGAAAATGTTGGAAATACTCTTCTAGACATTGGCTTAGACAAAGAATTTATGAAGAAGACCCCAAAGGCAATCGCAGCAACAACCAAAATAAATAAATGGGTCCTGATCAAATTAAAAAGCTTCTGCACAGCCAAAGAAACTGTCACAAGAGCAAACAAACAACCTACAGAATGGGAGAAAATTTTGGAATGCTACAAATCTGATAAAAGGTTAATAACTAGAATCTACTGAGAACTCAGGAAAATCAACAAGAGAAAATCAAACAACCCTATCGAAAAGTGGGCAAAGGACATGAACAGAAACTTTTCAAAAGAAGACAGAATAATGGCCTGAAAACATGAAAAAATACTCAACATCTCTCATCATCAGGGAAATGCAAATCAAAACCACAATGAGATATCACTTATCTCCAGTGAGACTGGCCTTTATTAGAAAGTCCCAGAACAATAAATGTTGGTGTGGATGCGGAGAGTAGGAACACTCATACACTGCTGGTGGGACTGCAAAGTAGTGCAACCTCTGCGGAAAGCAATACGGAGATACCTTAAAGGGATACAAGTAGAATTACCATTTGATCCAGCAATCCCATTACTGGGCATCTACCCAAAAGAACAAAAGTCGCTCTATGAGAAAGACACCTGCACCCCAATGTTTATAGCAGCACAATTCACAATTGCAAAGATGTGGAAACAACCCAAGCGTCCATAGATACATGAGTGGATTAATAAATTGTGGTATATGTATACCATGGAGTACTATTCAGCTTTAAGAAACAGTGGTGATATAGCATCTTTTGCATACCCCTGGATAGAGCTGGAAAGCATTCTACTAAGTGAATTATCCCAAGAATGGGAAAACAAGTACCACATGTACTCACCATCAAATTGGTATTAACTGATCAACACATAAGTGCACATATAAGAATGTCATGTATTGGATGTTGGGCAGGGAGGGGGAGGGGGGAGGAGGAGACGGGTATATGCATACACAAAGAGCGCAATGGACACCATCCGAGGGATGGACGAGCTTGAAATTCGGACTTGATGGGGGCAAGGGCAACATATGTAACCTAAACATCTTTACCCCTATAATATGCTGAAATAATAAAAAAATAAGAAAAACAAAGCAAAAGAAAAAAAGTTTCTACACAGGCAAAGAACTGTCACAAGACCAAACAGACAACCTACAGAATGGGAGAAAATTTTTGCTTACTAGAAATCTGATACAGGGCTGATAACTAGAATCTGCTTAGAACTCAGGAAAATCAACAAGAAAAAATCAAACAACTCTATCAAAAAGTGGGCAAATGACATGAACAGAAACTTTTCAAAAGAAGACAGAATAATGGCCAAAAAACATGAAAAATGTTCAACATCTCTAATCATCAGGGAAATGCAAGTCAAAACCACAATGAGATGTCACTTATCTCCAGTGAGACTGGCCTTTATCAAAAAGTCCCAAAACAATGAATGTTGGCGTGGATGTGGAGAGATAGGGACACTCATACACTGCTGGATGGGTAAATGTATACACAAAGAGGGCGATGCACACCATCCAAGGGATGGACACGCTTGAAGCTTGGACTTGTGAGGGAGGAGGGGCAACGGCAACATACATAACCTAAACATCTGTATCCTCATAACATACTGAAATAAAAAAAATAAAATAAAACTCATACATTCTTTGAGAGAAAGCAGCCAGACACTGGGCTCTTTGTAGGTTTGCATAACTTTGAGAAACAAAGCCGTGTGTATAGTTTCCTGTCAAACCTAAGAAAGGAAAAATCATTTCATTTTAAGAATGTATCTTTTAGGTGGAATGGAGTTACATATTTAAACACATACATTCTCTGAGAGAAAGCTGCTAGAAATTGCACAGTTTGTAGGTTTGCATAACTTTGGGAAGCAAAGCAGTGTGCAGATTTCCTCTCAAACACACCTAAGAAAGGAGAAGTCATTTTCTTGGAAGAGGGTAACTTTTAGGTGGAATGGAGTTACACAAGGAAACACATACATTCTCTCGGAGAAAGCTGCTAGACGTTGGGCACTATAGGTTTGCATAATTTCGAGAAACAAAATAGTGTAGAGTTTCATCTGAAAGACACATAAGTAAGGAGAAGTCATTTCATTGGAAGAAGGTAACTTTTAGGTCAAATGGAGTTACATATTTAAAAGCATACATTCTGCGAGAGAAAGCTGCTAGACATTGTGCACTTTGTAGGTTTGCATAACTTTGAGAAACAAAGCAGTCTGTAGAGTTTCCCATCAAACACACCTATGAAAGGAGAAGTCATTTCATTGGAAGAGGATAACTGTTACGTGGAATGGAGTTGCACTTGGAAAGTAATATGTTCTCTCAGAGAAAGCTGGTACACATTAGGCACTTTATATGTTTGCATAACTGTAAAAAGCAAAGCAGTGTGTAGAGTTTCCTGTCAAAGACTCATGAGAAAGGAGAATTCATTTCCTTGGAAGTATGTAACTTTTAGGCTGAATGCACTTCCACATACAAATGCATACATTCTCTCATAACAAGCTGCTAGACATAGGGCAGTTTATAGGTTTGCACAATGTTAAGAAACAAAGCAGTGTGTATAGTTTGTAGTCAAACACACCTAAGAAAGTAGAAGTCATTTGGGTGGAATTATGTAACTTTTAGGCCAAAGGGAGTTACATATAAGAATGCATACATTCTCTCAGAGAAAGATGTTACAGAGTGGGCACCTTACAGGTTTTCCCCACTTTGAGAAACAAAGCAGTGTATAGAGTTTCTAGTCAAACACAGCTAAGAAAAGAGAAGTCATATCATTGGAGGAATGTGTCTTTTAGGATCAATGTAGTTACATATAGAAACGCATACATTCTCTCTGGGAAAGCTGCTAGAAATTGGGAAATTTATAGGTTTGCACAACTGTGAGAGACAAAGTTCTGTGCAGAGTTTCTAGTCAAACACACCTAAGAATGGAGAAGTCATTTCGTTTTAAGTGTGTAACCTTTAGGTTCAATGTAGTTACATATACAAATGTATACATTCACTGAGAGAAAGCTGCTAGACATAGGGCTGGTTATTGGTTTGCACAACTTTGAGAAACAATGCAGTGTGTGTGGTTGGTAGCCAAACACAGGTAAGAAAGGAGAAGTCATTTCATTGGTAGTATGTAACTTGTAGGATGAATGCAGTTACATATAGAAACGCATACATTCTCTCTGGGAAAGCTGCTAGAAATTGGAAAATTTATAAGTTTGCACAACTTTGAGAAACAAATCAGTGTGTAGATTTTCTAGCCAAACACACCTAAGAAAGGAAAAGTCATTTCATGGGAAGTATGTAACTTTTAGACCGAATAGAGTTACATATACAAATGCATAGATTCTCTCAGAGAGAGCTGCTAGACATTGGGCAATTTATAGGTTTGCATTACTTTGAGAAACAAACCAGTGTGTAGACTTTCTAGTCTGAGACACCTAAGAAACTAGAAGTCATTTCGTTGGAAGAGAGTAACTTTTAGGTGGAATAGAGTTACCTATAGACACGCACACATTCTCTCAGAGAAAGCTGCTAGACATTGGGCAATTTATAGGTTTGCACTACTTTGAGAAAGAAAGCAGTGTGTAGAGTTTCTAGCCAAACACACCAAAGAAAGGAGAACTCGTTTCGTTGGAAGAAGGTAACCTATAGGAAGAATGGAGTTACATATACAAATGCATATAGTCTCTTAGAGAAAGATGCTAGACATTGGACAATTTGTATGTTTGCACAACTTTGAGAAACAAAGCAGTGTGTAGAGTTTCTAGCCAAACACACCTAAAGAAGGAGAAGTCATTTCGTTCGAAGAATATATCTTTTTGGCTGAATGCAGTTACATATAGAAGCACATAGATTCTCTCAGATAAAGGTGCCAGACATTGGGTGATTTACAGGTTTGCACAACTTTGAAAAACAAGACAGTGTGTAGAGTTTCTAGCCAAACACATCTAAGAATAGAGAAGTCATTTCATTGGAAGTATGTAACTTTTAGGGTGAATGGACTTCCGTATACAAACGCATACATTCTTTCAGAAAAAGCTGCTAGAGATAGGGCTGTTTGTAGGTTTTCAGAACTGTGAGAAACAAAGCAGTGTGTACAGTTTGTAGTCAAACACATGTAAGAAATCAGAAGTCATATCGTTGGAAGTATGTAACCTTTAGACCAAATGGAGTTCCATATCCAAACTCATACATTCTCTCAGAGAAAGCTGCTAGACATTGGGCAATTTATAGGTTGGCACTACTTTGAGAAACAAAGCAGTGTTTAGAGTTTCTAGTAAAACTCACCTAAGAAAGGAGAATTCATTTCATTGGTAGTATGTAACTTTTAGGCTGAATGGGGTTACATATACAAACACATATATTGTCTCAGAGAAACCTACCAGTCATAGGGCAGTTTATAGATTTGGACAACTTTGAGAAACAGACCAGTGTGTTTACTTTGTAGCCAAACACATGTAGGAAAGGAAAAGTCATTTCTTTGGAAGAATGTAACTTTTAGACCGAGTGGATTTGCATATACAAATGCATACCTTCTCTCATAGAAGGCTGCTAGACATTGGACAATTTGTATGTTTGCACCACTTTGAGAAACCAAGAAATGCATAGAATGTCTAGCCAAACAGGTGTAAGAGAGGAGAAGTCATTTCATTGGAAATATGTAACTCTAAGACCGAATGGCATTACACATACAAACGCATACATTCTCTCAGAGAACTCAGCTAGCCATTGGGCAATTTACAGGATTGCACAACTCTGAGAAAGAATGCAGTGGGTATAGTTTGTAGTCAAACACACCTAACAATGTATAAGTTACTTTGCTGGTAGTGTGTAAGTTTTAGGCTGAATGGGGTTACATATACAAATGCATGCATTCTTTCAGAGAAACCTACGAGACATAGGGCAGTTTTTAGGTTTACACAACATTGAGAAATAAAGCAGTGTGTATACTTGTGGTCAAAGAAGCCTAAGAAAGGAGAAGTCATTTCGTTGGAAGTATGTAACACTTAGACCAAATGCCGTTACATATACCATGCATGCATTCTCTCAGAGAAAGCTGCTAGACATGGGCAATTTATAGGTTTGTACTACGTTAAGGAAAAAATCAGTCTGTAGAGTTTCTAGTCAAACACACCTGAGAAAGGAGAAGTCATTTGGTTGGAAGTATGTAAGATTTAGGCTGGATGGACCTCCATGTACAAATACATATTTTCTCTCAGAAAAAGCTGCTAGACATAGGTCAGTTTATAGGTTTCTACAACTTTGAGAATCAGAGCAGTGTGTAGATATTGTAGTCAAACACACCTAAGAAAGGAGAAGTCATTTCGTTGGAAGAAGATAACCTATAGGCAGAATGGAGTGACATATACAAATGTATACATTTTCTCAGAGGAAGCTGCTAGACTTTGGGAAATTTATAGATTTGAACAACTTCGAGAAAAAAGCAGTGCATAGAGTTTCTAGCCAAAAAAACCTAAGAAAAGAGAAGTCATTTTGCTGGAAGGATGTATCTTTTATGTGGAATGCAGTTAAATATAGAAACACATACATTCTCTCAGAGAAAGCTGCTAGACATTGGCCAATTTTATAGGTTTACACAACCTTGATAAGCAAAGCAGTGTATAGAGAATCTAGTCAAACACACCTAAGAAAGGAGAACTCATTTAGTTCGAGAAGGTAACCTATACACAGAATGGATTTACATATACAAATGCATACATTCTCTCAGAGAAAGCTGCTAGACATTGGGCAATTTATAAGTTTGCACACCTTTGAGAAACAAAACAGTGTGTAGAGTTTCTATTCAAACACACCTTAGAATTGAGAAGTCATTTCATTGGAAGTATGTAACTATTAGGGTGAATGAACTTTCGTGTAAACACATACATTCTCTCAGAAAAGGGTGCTACCAATATGGCAGTTTGTAGGTTTGCAGAACTTTGAGAAACAAAGCAGTGTGTACAGTTCATAGTCAAAAACACCTAAGAAAGCAGAAGTCATTTCGTTAGAAGTATGTAACTTTTAGACCAAGTGGATTTCCACATACAAATGCACTTTTAACTCAGAAAAAGCTGCTAGACCTTGGGCAATTTATAGGTTTGCACAACTTTGAGAAACAAAGCAGTGTCTAGGGTTTCTAGTCAAAGACACCTTAGAATAGAGAAGTCATTTTGTTGGAAGTATGTAACTTTTAGGGTGAATGGACTTCCGTGTACAAATGCATACATTCTCTCAGAAAAAGGTGCTAGAGATAGGACAGTTTGTAGGTTTGCAGAACTTTGAGAAACTAAGCAGTGTGTGCAATTTGTAGTCAAGCACACCTAAGAAAGCAGAAGTCATTTCGTTAGAAGTATGTAACTTTTAGGCCAAATGGAGTTCCATATACAGACGCACTTTTCTCTCAGAAAAAGCAGCTAGACCTTGGACAACTTATAGGTTTGCACAACTTTGAGAAACAAAGCTGTGTGTAAAGTTCCTAGTCAAACACACCTAAGAAAGGAGAAGTCATTTCGTTGGAAGAAGGTAACCTATAGGCAGAATGGAGTTACATATACAAATGCATACATCTTTCAGAGAAAGCTCCTGGACATTGAGCAATTTACAGGTTTGCATAACTTTGAGAAACAAAGCAGTGTGTAGAGTTTCTAGTCAAACACACATAAAAAAGGAGAAGTCATTTCGTTGGAAGAACGTAACTGTTAGGCCAAAGGGAGTTACATATAGAAATGCATACATTCTCTCAGAGAAAGATGCTGTACATTGGGCACTTTTCAGTTCTGCACAACTTTGAGTAACAAAGCAGTGTGTATAGTTTGTAGTCAAATATACCCAAGAAAGGAGAAGTTCTTTTGTTGGAAAAATGTATCCCTTAGGCCGAATGCAGTTACATATAGAAACGCACACATTGTCTCAGAGAAAGCTGCCAGACATTGGGCAGTTTGAAAGTTTATACAACTTTGAGAAAAAAAAGCAGTGTGTAGAGGTTGTAGTCAAACACCCCTAGGAAAGGAGAAGTCATTTCGTTGGAAGTATGTAACTTTTGCACTCGATGGAGTTACATATACAAACCCATACATTCTCTAAGAGATCGCAGCTAGACATTGGGCAATTTACAGGATTGCACAACTCTGAGAAACAAAGTAGTGTGTATAGTTTCTAGTCAAACACACCTAAGAAAGTAGAAGTCATTTCATTGGAAGAATGTAACTTTTAGGCCAAAGGAAGTTACATAAGAAACGCATACATTCTCTTAGACAGAGATGCTATACATTGGGCACTTTTCAGTTTTGCACAACTTTGAGTAATAAAGCAGTGTGTATAGCTTGCAGGCAAACACACCTAGGAAAGGAGAGTCTTTTCATTATATGTATGTAACATTTAGACCAAATAAAGTTACATATACAAACTCGTACATTTTCTCACAGAAAGTGGCTAGACATCGGGCAAATCACAGCATTGCACAACTTTGAAAAAGAAAGCAGAGTGTATAGTTGTAGACAAACACACGTAAGAAAGGAGACGTGTTTTCATTATAAGTATGAAGTTTCAAGACTGAATGGAGTTCCAAATACAAACGCATACATTCTCTCAGAGAAAGTGGTCAGACATCGGGCATTTAGAGGATTGCACAACTTTGAGAAAGAAAGCAGAGTGTGTAGTTTGTAGACAACCACACCTAAGAAAGAGAAGACTTTTCATTGTAAGCATGTAACTTCTAGACTGAATGGAGTTACATATACAAACGCATACATTGTCTGAGAGTAAGATGTTAGACATTGCATAATTAAAAGGATTGCACAACTTTGAGAAAGAAAGCAGTGTGTATAGTTTGTAGTCAAACACACCTAAAAAAGGAGAAGTCTTTTCTTTATAAGTATGTAACTTTTAGCCTGAATAGAGTTACATGTACGAACTCACACATTCTCTCAGAGAAAGCGGCTACAAATTGGGCAATTCCCAGGAATGTGCAACTTTGAGAAACAAAGTAGTGTGTATATTTTGTAGTCAAACACACCTAAGAAAGGAGAAGTCTTTTCATTACAAGTATGTAACTTTTAGACAGAGTGGAGTGACATATACAAACGCATACATTCAGAAAAGCTGCTAGACATTGGGCAATCCACAGGATTGCACAACTTGGAGAAAGAAAGCAGTGTGTACAATCTGTAGTCAAACACACCTAGGAAAGGACAAGTCTTTTCATTATAAGTATGAAACTTTTAGACCGAATGGAGTTACATATACAAACTCATACATTCTGTCATAGAAAGTGGCTAGACATTGGGCAATTCACAGGATTACACAACTTTGAGAAACAAAGCAGAGTGTATACTGTGGAGACAAATATATGTAAGACAGGATAAGTCTTTTCATTATAAGTATGCAACATTTGGGCCAAATGGAGTTACATATACAAACGCATACATTCTCTCAGAAAAAGTGGCTAGACATTGGGCAATTCACAGGATTGCAAAACGTTGAGAAAGAAAGCAGTGTGTATAATTTGTAGTCAAACATACCTAAAAAAGGAGAAGTCTTTTCATTATAAGTATGTAACTTTTAAGCCAAGTGCAGTTACAGATACAAACGCATACATTCTCTCAGAGAAATCGGCTAGATATTGGGAATTTAGAGGATTGCACAAATTTGAGAAAGAAAGCAGTGTGTATAGTTTGTAGTCAAACACACGTTAGAAAGTAGAAGTGTTCTCATTATAAGTATGTAACTTTTAGACCAATGGAATTACATATAGAAATGCATACATTCTCTCAGAGAAAGCTACTAGATATTGGGGAATTCACAGGATTGCACAACTTTGACAAATAAAGCAGAGTGTATAACTTGTAGTCAAACTCACCTAAGAAAGGAGAAGTCTTTTCATTATAAGTATGTAACTTTTAGATTGAGTGGATTTACATATACAAATGCATACATTCTCTCAGAGAAAGCGGCTAGATTTTGGGCATTGAGAGGATTGCACAACTTTGGGAAAGAAAGCAGCGTGTATAGTTTGTCCTCAAACACACCTATGAAAGGAGAAGTCTTTTCATTATCAGTATGTAACTGTTAGGCTGAATGGAGTTACATATAGAAATGCATACATTCTCTGAGAAAGTGGCTAGATACGGCACAATTCACCAGATTGCATAACTTTGACAAAGAAAGCAGGGTGTATATTTTGTAGTCAAACACACCTAGAAAAGGAGATTTTTCATTGTAAGTACTTAATTTTAGAGCGAATGTAGTTATGTATACAAACGCATACATTCTCTAAGAGAAAGCTGTTAGACACTGGACAATTTATAGCATTTCACAACTTTGAGAAAGAAAGCAGAGTGTATAGTTTGTAGACAAACACACCTAAGAAAGGAGAAGTATTTTTATTATAATTATGTAACTTTTAGACTGAGTGGAGTGACATATACAAACGCATACATTCTCTCAGAGAAAGTGGCTAGACATTTGGAAATTCACAGGATTATACAACTTTGAGAAAGAAAGCAGTGTGTATCGTTTGTAGGCAAACACAACTAGGAAAGGAGAAGTCTTTTCATTATAAGAATGTAACTGTTAGGCCGAATGGAGTTACTTACAGAAACGCATACATTCTCTCTGAGAAAGCGGCTAGACATTGGGCATTTAGAGGATTGCACAACTTTGAGAAAAAAAGCAGTATGTATAGTGTGTCTTCAAACACACCTAAGAAAGGAGAAGTCTTTTCATTATCAGTATATAACTTTTAGACCGAATACAGATTCATATACAAAGGCTTATATTTTCTCACAGAAACTGGCTAGACATTGGGCAAGTCACAGGATTGCACAACTTTGAGAAAGAAAGTAGAGTGTATACTTTGGAGAGAAAAGCACACATAAGAAAGGAGAAGTCTTTTCATTATAAGTATGTAACTTTTAGACTGAATGTAGATTCATATAAAAAATCATACATTCTCTCAGAGAAAGCGGCTACACATTGGGAAAGTCACAGTATGCAAAACTTTGAGAAACAAAGCAGTGTGTATAGTTTGTGGTAAAACACACCTAAGAAAGGAGAAGTCTTTTCATTATACGTATGTAACTTTTAGGCCAAATGGAGTTACATACGCAAGCTTGTACATTCTGTAATAGAAAGTGGCTAGACATTGGCAATTCACAAGATCCCACAACTTTGAGAAAGAAAGCAGAGTGTATACTTTGGAGAGAAAAACACACATAAGAAAGGAAAAGAATTTTCATTATAAGTATGTAACTTTTAGACTGAATGTAGATTCGTATAAAAAAGACATACATTCTCTCAGAGTAAGCGGCTACAGATTGGGAAATTCACAGCATGCAAAATTTTGAGAAACAAAGCAGTGTGTATACTGGTCAAACACACCTAAGAAACGAGAAGTCATTTCATTGTAAGTGTGTCACTTTAGAGTGGATGGAGTTACATATACAAACGCATACATTCTCTCAGAGAAAGCTGCTAGACATTGGGGAATTCACAGGATTGTACAACTTTGAGAAAGAAAGGAGTGTGTGTAGTTTGCAGTCAGACACATCTTGGAAAGGAGATGTCTT
>RJWJ010021702.1:0-27613 GCA_004363605.1 Indri indri | reverse complement strand
TGTTGCCCAGGCTGGTCTCGAACTCCTGGGCTCAAGTGGTCCTCCTGCCTTGGCCTCAACAAAGTGTTGGAATTACAGGCTTGAGTCACCACATCAGGCTGATAATAGACTTTGATAAGTGTGTCTGATTTTGACTCTTGGCAGAGTGGGTCAGGAAGAATCTGCCACAAAGCATAGAATTCTCTTTACCTACCAGATTGCCAGTTATGTGGAGTGAGACAACTCCTAATGAGAGTTAACTGCTTTTTTTCAGCCCGACAGACAACTTTTTAGTGTGTACACTCCTGTTTTTAGCTGTGAATCCTTTGCTTACTTGGAATCCTGTCCTTAATAGCATAGTACAATATAAGCACAACTCTAGCCTTGTGGGTAAAGTTAGTGTGAGATTTGTTTTGATATTGTAGAGGAGGGAGATGGTTCAGAGTCAGGATGGGGAGGGTGTGAAAACTACCTAAGATAATAGAAAAAATAGCCACAATTCCATAATCTGAATTAAAAGAGAAAGCAATAAGCTCTTAGAGTTGGAAGGAACATGTACAGATTGTGTAGTCTAGCAATTTCCAACCTTTTCTTAAAAAAAGAAAAAAACATGAAATTTACATGGCATGTGTTAGATATATTCTTGCTACAATATTGCTACAATAGATAGGTACAGGTTAAATTCCTGTCGTAATTCTACCTTTTAAGAATCTGACTTTAAAAGAATGTTATAATACAACATTATATGAATTGAGTTTATTATAGTGTTTTCCAAGAGCCTGTTTTCTTAGTGTATTTGGGCTGCTAAAACAAATTTATTTCTCACGGTTCTGAAGGCTGGGAAGTCTAAGATCATTAGCTGCCTGGGTGAGGGTCGCTTTCTGGTTCATAGATGGTGCCTTCTTGCTATATCCTCACATGGTAGAAGGGGTGAGGGGTCTCTCTTGGGCCTCTTTAGACTTCTTTCTGTCTTTAACTTCCTATTTGCTTAAGAATCATTTGATTGCAGAAATGATAGAAACTAAATTGATCTAATTTAAGCAGAAAAGAAGAACTGCTAATATGAGTACAATGGTATCCCATTGAACCCTGAAGCCTAGACTTCTTAAGTAAATCCAGTAATGCTCTGCTGTTTTAAAAAGTCCAGTCGGCTGGACGCGTTGGCTCACACCTGTAATCCTAACACTCTGGGAGGCTGAGGTGGGAGGAATGCTTGAGTCCAGGAGTCCGGGACCATCCTGAGCAACAGAATAAGACTCCCTCGTTACAAAAATAGAAAAATTAGCCAGGCACGGTGTCGTGCACCTGTAGTCTTAGCTACTGGGGAGGCTGAGGCAGGAGGATTGCTTGGGTCTAGGAGTTTGAGGTTGCAGTGAGCTATAAATACCGCTGCACTCTAGCCTGGGCAACAGAGCAAGACCCTGTCTCAAAAAAAAAAAAAATCGAGTTTAGTTGAGCAAAAGAGGCAAGACACACAAGAGTTCACACTGAGTGATTCCATTCATATAAAATTTTTGCACTTTATATAATTATTTATGCTGTTAGAAGCCTGGATAGTGGTTATCCTGGGGGATCCGGGTAGTGACTGAAAGGGAGCACAAAGGGGCTTTCTTGGGGTACTAATTGTGTCTTTTTAATTTTTTAATCTTGATGCTGCTTACATGGGTATGTTCAATTTGTGAAAATTCATTGAGTTATATCCTTAGGTACATACACTTTTCTGAAATGAGTAATATATTTTGGTAAAAGTTAAACATCCTAGCTTAAAAGTTATATTTCACATCTAATTTAATTTTTCTTTCCTTTGCCAAGTTTGACAAGAGAGACTTGGAATGGTCATTATCCACTGTTTCATTTTTCCTTTCCTCTGTTTTCTGGCTTCTGTTCTTTGGTGTGTTGTGGTAGGGAATACGGAGATTCAGAAGGATATGTGTTTCTCTTAATTGGTGCCTGTCTAGTTCTGTCCTGCTGGTGGTTCCTTCTCTGGCTAAGACTGATCATCCATATGGTGTGGCAAGCATCCAAATGCTGGTTCTCTCATAGAGCTCATTTGTAAGTTTTTTGGGGATAGGATCTTTCCCTCTCCACATTGCCTTCATTTAGGATATCCACTGTAGTTTGATGTCTTACAAGGCCTCTTCACTTCCCTCTGCCTGGAGCTTCTTGCTGTGGGTGTTACCTCTGTGAGTGGCCAGCCCTGTTTGGTGGGCTACCAGCATTAGTGGCCAAACCCTGCTTCCTTCCCCGGTTTCTCCTTGATCCATACGTGTTGTTTCATCCTTGACACACCCCGTGGTGGAAATATAGGCTGCTCCCTTGCTGCCTTCTCTTTTTGCATTAACTGCTGTTTCCAGTTCCGCTCTCTCACTGCTAATTGCTGCTGAAGTTAGTTGCCTGGACACATCAGTTGCTTTGGTGTTTCAGTGCTTCAGTGTCCTCCTTTATCCTTTTATTCATTTACTATCAGATTTTAAAATCTTTTTTTTTTTTTCTTTCTCTCTCCAGGTATCTCTCTTGATCAGCTTCTCTTATTTTCACCTTTGGGCATGTGTAAACCACATCATCAGTAGTCACTGCCAGCCCATATTAGTGCTTCCCCTTGTTTGTGAACCCACCGATCACAATAGATGACTTTAGAGAGTTTTTCTTTTTTCTTTTAATCTTAGAGAAGTGAGAATCCCCCCCCACCCCACCCCCCGTGGCTTTTTGTATGGCTATGGTGCCAGTTACTTGAGGTTTTTTTTTTCAAATGGCAAGTGATATAGGTGTCAGTTTCTCCTTATGTTTCTTAGTTTGTCTTTATGCTGTCCAGATCAGTTTCATGTGCTACTTTATCTGTGTTTGTTCTGGCTTCCTTCATTGAAGTATAAAAGATAAGCCTTATTTTTTTAAAAATCTTTCCTATTTAATTCTAATTAGGTGGTTGTTGGCTTAAAAATGTCTAAATGTTGATATTGTTCATCATGGCTTACTGAGTGAGTAGAAAGAGGTGTTGAGGTGGAATAGGATGGACTAGAGTGAAATAAAGGCAAAGTGAAGGTATTGTCAATATTTCATATTTTCTGTATTTTTTCCATAGTACTTTTTCTTTGAAAACCTATATTTAGCGCCTATCATAGGCATATAAAGAAAGCTCTAAGTTTTATTTTAGCATTCATTGAATGTTAGAGGTTATTTCTAACTTTGTATGACAGGTAAAGGAAGGTCTAATATTTAACGATTTTTTTAAAACCTAAAATATGCTTTTCTTTATTGGATAGAGGAAGAGTATGAATAAAAGGAAAAACTAAGTAAATAAACATAACTAGAAGTGTATTTATTAGGAATAATATATCCTACCAAAATGTCTTATGTCACCTGTGCATCTCCTCCCCTGTTTTTGCTCTGGCATTTTATAACCAATATCCCGTGTCCTTTATAGCACACCCAGCTATTACTAAGAAATATGTTCTGGTTTTAGCTATTGAGTAGGAAATAAAAAAAATGCTGGCACTTTTTAACTGTAATGAACATTGTAGAGATGTTTAATGTAAAGTTCCTAAACTTCAGAAAAGATATTAAAGACTCAAGTTTTACTCTTTTCTCTTTGAAGGATGTGGTAACTGGACTGAGTCCCCTGCTCTTCAGGAAGCTCAGTAATCCTGACATATTTGCATCCACTGGAAAAGCTAAACTCCAGCGACAACTTAGTCAGGATGACTGTAAGTTACGGAGAGGAAGCCTGGCCAGCTCTCTGTCAGGTAATTATCTGATTTTGTTTTTTACACTTGATCTTGGCCAAAGGCTGAGAAGTAATTGATTTTGTTTTTAAAATAAATGTGGGACTGCGTGGCCAGTATTTAAAGGGGTATCCACTGACTTCGCTTCTTGGCAGCTTCTCCGGTAGTAGTCGTGTGTATATAACACGATGGTAAGGCTGTCTTACTCTCCTTCTACTTCCTCACTGAATCTCTGATTGCTAACCGCCTGAACCTGATAGATGTTTCTTGTTTGATCACTATTACTGGTCACTCTTAATCTGATTTTTACTCTCTGCTGCTTCTGTAGACTTTACATCCTTTGCTTCGATTTTTTTTTTCTCCATTCCCAAAACTAAAGCCCATAGTGCCTCCCCACCTCCTCCAAAGAAAAGCCATTTACAAAATTCAAGGGGAAAAAACTATACAAAGAAGTCTATAGGAAGTCCAAATAGGAAGCAATTAAAATGGGGCATAATTTTAATCAATTGAGTTTCTAAAAAAAATCCATTTGACTTCAGCTAAAAGTGTTAGATCAGTAGAGAAGAAAATGTAATCTCATACTCCTTTGTCCAAAAGTAAACAATTTTCAATTTATTTTTCTTCCTGTCCCTTTTCAGGGCTGTTCCATTGGCTTTATCTTCTTACTCTTGTATTGAAATTTTTATTTTAGCAGTCCATATGTAATCACATAGAGCTGTTTGTTTTTTTCTTTTCTTTTTCTGAGGCAGAGGGTCTCACTCTGTTGCCTGGGATATAGAGTGCAGTGGTGCGATCATAGTTCACTGCAACCTCATTCTCCTGGGCTCAAGTGATCCACCTGTCTCAGCCTCCCCAGTAGCTGGGACTACAGGTGCACACCACCATGCCTTGCTCAGGCTGGTCTCGAACTCCTGACATCAGGCAGTCCTCCCACCTCAGCCTTCCAGAGTGCTGGAATTACAGGCGTGAGCCACTGCACCCGGCCTAGAACTGTTTCTTGTTTTAATTTTCATAGCATTCTTCTTTTCTCGTAGGGATGTGATTATCTTCTAATTGTCCAGGAGTAAATAACTTTTTGTTAGTTTTTAAATTCAAAATTCAAAAATCTTTCTTTTACTATCTGGATCAACTCTTTCTTTTGAGTACCTGACAACCAGATATCCAGTGTTTGGCTCAGAAATGCTAAAGCCCTTCTATCCTGTAAGGTAAATGCATGGCTACTTGGGGGTACATTGTAGAAAAGTGGTTGGATCTGACTGTTCTGTCTATAGAATTTTCGGTTAATCTGATTTCAGCTTTATGTTTCACTTTATGCCTTCTTAGGTATTTTTCATTTCTGAGTACTCAACCTGTTTAAGATTTTGCAGGACAGACCGATATCCCACTTAACTACAACCTCCTCCATGCGTGTTATAGCTTGTGCCTTTCTCTGCCCAATTCTGTTGATTGTAATCTACCTATTCACTTTAGATTTTCCCCCAATTTTTTCACCCCCTCATGTCAGTCAGTGTCTGTCTTTCTTGTTATCGCCTTTGTTTATTTATTTTATTTCTTTATTCTCATTTTTATGGTGTTTCCTGGAAGACAAAAGATAAAAGCATGTGTTCAGTCTGCCATCTTTAACTGGGAGTGTTTTATGTAATTACTGAATTATTATAAGAATAGTAATTAGAATTTTTAAGAGCTTTTCTTTTTCCTCTGTTGTTTACTAAAGGGCTAGTTGTCATATCTGTTCATATTGTTCCTTCTGTTTTGTGTTATTTTCCCCAAATTCTTGGCAATCCTTGGTACGCTCAAGCCCTTATGGGTATTTGCTCAGATGGGTTTCTTCTGCAATTGTGTACGCCTTTTTCCAAGCAGGCCCTTATTTTGAAGATAGATATGATACTAACCTTTGTATATGTGGATAGGATAAGTTAACAAGCCAGATTTCCTTTAGAATTAAAAGGAGAGGAGTAGGCAGGTCATGTGGAGACATGCCCAACATTTGCAGAATGAAGGAAAGAAGACAGGCAGGCTCTACTCTGGACTTAAGGAAATTGTGAGTAGACAACCATCATCATCATCATCATCATTATTATTGAGGGTTTTATGGAAAGACTTTTACTGTAAAACCCTTTACCTCTCAGTAAAGGGAACATTTGCGTGGAGACTTAAAAGATAATTAGAGTTTTAAAATATTTTCCTTTTTTTGATTAAAAAAATAAAATGTGCTAGTTATAAAAAATTTGGTTACCAAAACATGCATCATGTCAAATTGAAGTCTTTCTTAGTCTTTACTTTTTCTACATCTCAGTTATCTTCTACATTGAGTTTTGCTTACTTGCTGTTCAGATGAGTTGTATTTTATTTTGTTTGCAGCAAAAACACCCCAAAACCCTTTCCCTCACATCTTTACTATAGTGGGTATTTCCATGACTAAGATTTTTAGGCACAGGAAGAATTTTCAAGAATTGGGTGATCACGATAAAGCCAAGTGAAAGCGCAAAGCATAGTATTGAAGTTGAGTGAGTGAATGACAAGAGAAAACAGTGGAAGGAGGTGAGGCCCAAAAGATAATCTGGATTTATGGAGGGTCTTTTTAGTAATCGAAAGTGCTTGGCTTAATTCTTTAAACAGTGTGGTGCCATCAGAGGTTTTTTTTTTTAAATTTTTTTTTAAATTTCAAAATATGAAAGGACATCAGAGGTTTTTAAGGAAGGGAATGAAAGGACCATGTTTATTTTGGTTAGATCACTAGCAACAGGGTAAAAAATGGTGTGAAGAAAGGGGAGAAATGGGACTTGGACCTCAGTTAGAATGTGATTGCATTATTTCTAAATCTGGTCCATATTTACAACCTAGTTCAGAGCCAGGCCTTTTAAACTGTACAGAATTTCCACTGCAATTAAAACTATTTAGTGTTTAGTTATAAATAGCCCTCAAAAAGATATATTCTCCATTATGCTGTCACCTGCATCACAGCCCATGGTGAATATATGTTTCTGCATAACGAAATAAAAACGGTAAATGCAAAAAAAATAAATAAATGAAGTGATTGCAGTTCTCCACATTCAGTCTTTGTAAGTGACTCTCTCATATAGTCTTTCAATGAGATTAAGGCAGTCAGTAAACCTGGACTGAGCATGTGGAGTCTGGTGAGAACAGTGTAGATTCATTGTTTGCTTTCTTGAAATCTAAGGGCCAAACTTGTCTGGGAATGGTACTTGTCAGTACCACTCGTTTTGCACTAAGTTGGTGAGAAACTAAGGCTGGAGGGATTGGAAAACTCCTACACTGCTAGGTTGGGTGCCAGGGTGGGAGGCTGGCATGGTGGTGGATATTAAAGAGCACTTAAAATAGTTAATTCATTTCAATATTCCACTTGGAATTCTCCTCATCACCAAGACAGCTGGAACTTTTAAAGGACTATAGACTCTAAAGTGAACATGGAGGAACTTCACTTTGTGTCCGTACGATTTTATCCACTTGATATCATTGTATTTGTAGTTTTCCATTTATCAATACATAATTACATGTATATTTTCTAAACCTTGTGTTTGAAGGTAAGCAGCTGCTCCCTTTGTCCAGCAGTGTACATAGCAGTGTGGGACAGGTGACTTGGCAGTCTTCAGGAGAAGCATCAAACCTGGTTCGAATGAGAAACCAGTGCCTTGGGCAGTCTGCACCTTCTCTTACAGCTGGCTTGGTAAGTGTTAGTAACGATGGTGACTTGCTCTGGGAACAAATCCTTGATTGTGATTTGTCATTGCCACACCTATTCTTCCTTTTTAGGATTTGGAGAATTTAATTTCCTAAAGTGAAATATAGAACAAGAGTGACATTAATTTGTTTTGAAAAAGGGTCTTATCATGTTGCCCACTTTGGCCCCGAACTCCTGGGCTCAAGCAATTCTCCTGTCTCAGCCTCCTGAGTAGCTGGGCTTATAGGCACATGCCACCACACCCAGCTAAGAATGAAACTTTAATTTAATATTAATATATTCTGTTTGCTTTGCCATGCTGTCACTGTCACTGGTACTAATTATGTAGTGAGAATCAAGAGAAAGATTCAATATGGTTTTAACTTTAATGAATACATTTCCTAGGAAAGAACTTTCTTTTTATGGAAATGATTCTAAATCTTGTGAAGTTCTGTTGCTTCGGTGTACAGCTCTGTGGTATACATATTTAGTACATGAGGATAGGGAATATGTTTGGCATATTTTTTATATATATATATATATATATAAATGAGCCTTTTCTTTGTCTAAGCTTTGTATGATAGGCAGGGCCTTACAAAGGTTAAGCTGTGTAGTCTGGGCAGATTGTTTTCTGCCTGTTACTGCATATATGTACCCTTTTACCCTCAGTGGTCCTGCCTCTGTACCTAACGCACCCACTGACTTTCTGTTGGTCTCACATTCTTCCCCCTATCCTTAGGACAGGGCACACTAGTAATTTGCAGGGTACAATAATAGAAAGTTGTTCCCATTAAAATATAATCTCATCTATACTTTGGGATCCTAAGCCTTTTGAGTCAACATAATATGGAGTAGAGAGCTTTGTCAGTTTGTTCATCCTGGGAAGTGGGGATGTGGGAGTGTGTATTCATGCAGTAGTCAGCGGTCCCCAACCTTTCTGGTACCAGGGACCGGTTTCATTGAAAACAGTTTTCCCATGGGTGGGGGTGTGGAGCAGCAGAGCTTAGGTGGTGATGCAAGGGAGTGATGGGGAGCTGGGGAGTGGCCGTAGTGGTTGTGAATACAGATGAAGCTTCACTTGCTCGTCTGCCTGCTGCGTGGCTCGGTTCCTAAGTTTCATGGAAGACAATTTTTCCACTGATGGACAAGGGGGTGGGGTGGGGTGGGGTAGGCAGAGCTCAGGTGGTGATGCGCTGCCTGCTTCCTAACAAGCCACAGACTGGTACCAGCTGTGGCCCGTGGGTTGGGGACCACAGCAGTAGGTGGAAGCAGATTTTTAGATCAAAGGATTTCCTGATAACACCTGAAGTGACTCTTAGGCCATGGAGAGAATCAGGATCACTTGTGGAACTTCCCCCCTCCCCAACTTTTTATTTTGAAAATTTCAAACGAACAGAAAAATTGAAAGAATGGTACAATTAACACTCATATAAGCTTTACCTAGATTGACCAATTTGTAAACATTTTGCCATATTTATCTGTGTGTGTGTATTAATTTTTTCCCCTGAAGCATTTTAAAGCAAGTCACAGACTATGACGCCTCATCCTTAACTATTTCTCCTAAGATAGAGGACAGTCTCCTAACTAACTGTAATATGTTATCAGATCTAAGAAGTTTAACATCATTTTACTGGTATCATCTAATATAAAGACCATATTCAGATTTTCCAATTTGGTTCCAACATGTCTATTAAAGCCCACCACCCTCTTTTTAACTTGTGGAATTTCAAAAAAATGCAGGTGCGTGTACCATCGTAGGGATTTTGATCCAGAGGTCTGGGGTTAGTTCCAAGCATCTGTATTTTTTTTAAAGTGTTACACCTCATTCCAGCATGCACTGCTTTGAGAACTACTGCCACCAAGGTTTCATTTTAAGGTGTGTGTTGCAGAAGGGATTCCTGGGCTGAGGTTATTGGTATCCTATCCTGAGCTAAGTGAAATTTATTTATTATTATTATTTTGTATTAACAACTTATTGAGATATAAGTCACATGATACAATTCACCTACTTAACAATTCAGTGATTTTCACTGTATTTCACAGATATGGGCAGCAATCACTGTAGTCAATTTTAGGACATTTTCAGCACTTCAGAAAGAAACCTGAGACCCTTTATCTATCACCTCCTTATCCTCCCATCCCCCCAGCCCAGGGCAACCACTAATCTACTTTCCTCCATAGATTTGTGTATTCTATATTTCTCATGTAAATTGAATCACATATGTGGCCTTTCGTGACTGCTTCTTTCACTTAGTACAATGTTTTCAAGGTTCATCCATATTGCAGCATGTATTCCTTCATTGCTTAAGAAAGAGTATTTCGTTGTGTGGTTATATCACATTTTGTTTACCTGTTGGTGGACATTTGAGTTGTTTTTGCCTTTTGGCTATTATGAATAATGCTGCTATAAATATACAGGTACACAATTTTGTGTGGACATAAGTTGTCATTTATCTTGGGTATATATCTAGTAGAGGAATTGCTGGGTTGTATGGTAACTCTCTGTGTGTTTGAGGAACTTTGATTTCTCTACACCTTGCCAATACTTGTCTTTTTGATTTTATCTATCATGGTGGGTGTGAAGTGGTATCTTATGGCTTTATTGTACATTTCTGTAATGATTCGTTATGTTGAATATCTTTCATGTACGTATTGGACATTTGTGTGTTTTTTTTAAGAAATGTCTGTTCAACTTTTTGCCCATTTTAAAAATTGAATATTTGTTTATTTTATTATAAATTTGTAAAAGAATTGTTTCTTTAGACCTGAATCCAATTACTTCTCTTCTCCCAGGGTTCTGCCTTTTGTTTTCTCTTCTGCTTTTCTTTCTTGAGCTATTTACTTAACTACTGTAAACTCAAGCTAGTTCTTCTCTTTCCATTCTCCTCCCTAAAGATTTCCAGTTGGTTATTTTATGTTTTGGTGGCACATTTGCTAGTTGGTATTGAATGCCTTTTCCTGCTTTGACTACCCATACTGGAATAAACTTTGATGTCACACCTGCTTTGGGCTGTGACATTTCTGAAAAATGTTTTGAATGTTTTCCCTTTGGGTTCATTACTGTATTTATTAGGTCATTAAATATGAAATTTTTCAAATGAAAAGTTTATTATATCTCAAACGAGCAGTACAGTTAATCAGTGTTTGCACTTCAGTTATCAAGACAATTTTGCCATCTTCATGGTAGCTTGTTTATGCCAGCAGCAAAGAAGCCTGGAGAGCAAGTGGCAATGAAATCGCAAAAGGTGTTTTCCACAGCTTGTTGAGAGTTGAATATTTTTCCTTGCAAGAGGTGGTCCAAAGCCTGGAAAGAAGTGGTAGTCAGGTGATGCAAGGTCTGGTGAATACAGTGGATGACAGAGAGTTTCCAAGTTGAGCTTCTGTAGTTTGAGCAGCATTGTTTGTGTGACATGTGGTCGAACATTGTCTTGCAAGAGGATTGGCCTGTCTCTATTGACCGATCTTGGCTGCTTAATTGCAAGCATCCTTATTTTTAAAAAAAATATGAATAATAATAACCAATCTTAAGAGATTGAAAAGGTGGCATAGTTTACCTCCAATGAACTTTTGAGTCAAGAAGATTCATTATATAACAAAACAGCCAATTTTAAAATAATAAGACCTAACATTTAAAGAAATATTCTGTTGATTATGATTTCAAAAGTTATTAAAAGAATATAAGAATTATGCAGGCTATAATTCCTGGGGAGATAACTTGCTAGAGATTAGATTCAACCAGAGACTGGGGAATAGATAGGCAAAAGCCTTAAAGGAGCAAATATTTTCATTTTGAGGCCATTTAGATGTGTTTATGAAGAGATTTTTGGACTTCTCCCTCATTTCCTAGTGTTTATTGAGAGGATTTCTTTGAGGGTCTGTTCTTGCCATATATGCAGAAACCATGGTCCTAATTAGTAGTTTCCAGGGCATGCTATAAAAAGGATTATACAATCATGCCAGGCACAGTGGCTTGTACCTTGTAGTCCCGGCTAATTGGGAGGCTCAGGCAGGAGGATTGCTTAAGGCCAGGAGTTTGAGAACAGCCTGGAACACAGCAAGACCCCATCTCTACAAAAAAATAAATAAACTTAGCTGGGTGTAGTGGCATGAGCTTGTAGTCCCAGCTACTTTGAGGGGTTGAGACAGGAGGATCACTTGAGCCTAGGAGTTCAAGGCTGCAGTGAGCTACGATCGTGTCATTGCACTGCAGCCTGGGCGACAGAGCCAGACCTCATCTCTAAAAAATAAAAATAAAAAATTAGCCAGGCATGGTGGTGTGCACCTGTAGTCCTAGCTATTCGGGAGGCTGAGGCGGGAGGATTGCCTGAGCCCAGGAGTTTGAGGTCATAGTGAACTATGATTGTGCCACTGCACTCCATCCTGAGTGACAGAGTGAAGCCCTGTCTCTTAAAAAAAAAAAAAAAAGATCATACAATTATTTTATTATATGTTCCTAGTGGTGGAGAAAAATTTGGGTGGTATCTTGTCCAAGATTAGTTATTATTCTTGGCCGGGCGCGGTGGCTCACGCCTGTAATCCTAGCACTCGGAGAGGCCGAGGCGGGTGGATCGTTCTGAGCTCAGGAGTTCGAGACCAGTCTGAGTAAGAGTGAGACCCCGTCTCTACCAAAAAATAGAAAGAAATTAATTGGACAGCTAAAAATATATATAGAAAAAATTTTCCGGGCATGGTGGCACATGCCTGTAGTCCCATCTACTCTGGAGGCTGAGACAGTAGGATTGCTCGAGCCCAGGAGTTTGAGGTTGCTGTGAGCTAGGCTGACGCCACGGCACTCGCCCCAGGCAAGAGAGTGAGACTCTGTCTCAAAAAAAAAAAAAAAAAAAAAAAAAAGATTAGTTATTATTCTCATTTTTAAAAAAATTATATACAATAAAATCTATTGGTAAAAGTGGCATGGAGAAAGACTCCTGAATTAGAAGTCCAGAAGACTTAAGATCTATCTGATACTGGCTATTTGAATTTAATTAAGACTAAACTTATTTGAGCCTCTGTTTTTCTCATCTGTAAAATGAGGTTAATTCCTGCTTTTTCTCATGAGTATGTTAACTAGTATCTGCAGCTTTGATCTTTGCCTTCTATTTCTCTGACATAAATCCACTGGAATATATCACTGTATCTGAGACTCATCCCACTTGGATACTCTGCCTTTCTATCCTCCCAAACTAGTTCTTTCTTCGTCAGTCCCTGACTTGTTAAATAATGCTATCACCTACCCAATAGCCCAAAGCCAGGGACCTGGAAGTCCTTGTTGACTCTTCCTTCTCCCTCACTCCTCTCCCTGTCCAATCACCCAGTGAGCCCTAGTGCCCAGCATCACTAGGCTGGTCTACTTTTTGTCACCACAGACGTTGCCTAGTCTAAGCCACATTTGCAATCACTTACTTAGATGATTGCAGTGGTCTCATGACTGTTGACAGTGTGTTCAGTCTTCTTTCTTTTTAGGCCATTCTCCACACCATCTGTTCTTTCAAAAACACAAATGTGGGCTGGCACAGTGCCTCACACCTGTAATCCTAGCGTTTTGGGAGGCTGAGGTAGGAACATTGCTTGAGGCCAGGAGTTCAAGACCTGCCTGGGCAACACAATGAGATCCCATCTCTTAAAAAAAAATTAGCTGGGTGTGGTGGCGCATGCCTGTAGTCCCAGCTACTTTGGAGGCTAAGGCAGGAGGATCACTTGAGCCCAGGAGTTTGAGGTTGCAGTGAGCTATGATTGTGCCACTGTACTCCAGCCTGGGTCACAGCAAGACCCCGTCTCTTAAAAAACAAAAAAAAAAACCTCCCCCAAACCGAATCTGATCATATCTATTCTTCTTCCTTTTATCTTTCAGTTTTCTTCGTTGGTTAATATTTATCTGGCACCAATGTTTGGCCATTTACTTGCTTAAAATATTTCAGTAGCTTCTTATGGCAATTATTATATAGTAAATAAAAAATGATTATTGAATGAATGAGTTTTCATTGAGATTACCAAATGGGGAATGAGGAAGTAGAGACAGGGACCACTAATGGAAAGGTTAGGTTTGGATGCTTTTTCTCTGAGACTGGACTGTTAGAGTCAAATAAGTTGTACTGTGGTTGGCCTAACCAGTGAACTTTCCTGAATATTGACTGAATATTGGGATTGCTATAAATCCCAAGAATCTTTTAATTGGTAGGGTTTGACAAATTCTCCTGATATACTTTTGGTATTTTTTTTTCTTTATTTCTTTGGCAGACATTGCCTTTACAGAAATGATCATTTGCAAGGAGTGAGTCTATCATTATGTTCCTAGCCTACGTGTAGCATTGTATCTTGTACATAGTAAATAATATAGAATTACCTATTAAAAGAGTAAAGAACTTTTTGGATAAGCATTCACTAAATGTTACAGCTGATGGGATTAACACTTGTTTGAAGTATGTCCGCAAAAGAAGGCTGATTTAATTCAATGTGTTGGTACCACCCTGAAGGAATGCCACATAAACCTCTCTATTCTTGTCCTTATCCTAATCATCATTTTTGTCTGCTTCTTGGATAAAAGTGTAGAGGGAATGCTTACCACATACGCTGATGGCACAGTATTCCCCATGCTGAATGATAAATTCTGTTAGAGCCTCACAAACAAATGATGGTTCAAGAAGAACCAGCAAAATGAGATTTAACAGAAAAGTAAACTCTGAAAACCAAAACCTGAAACTGGATTGAACTCTGAATTTTAGTCATTTGAGTGTAAAAGACTTGAAAGGTTTTAATTGACTTCTAGCTTAGCATTCTAATGTGATTACCAAGGTAAACTTCTGTGATCTTAAACTGAATTAGGAATAGTTTTAACTACAACAAAAGATGTGATATTCCACTCTATCAGTTCTCATGATGAATATGACATGCTACTTTGGGTGCCACATTATTATTGAATTTTTAAAATTGAGGTGAGATTCATATAACATACGATTAACCACTTTAAAGTGTGCATTTTAGTGGCAATTAGTACAATCACAATGTGTGCAACCACTACCTGTATCTAGTTTCAAGACATTTTCAAAAGAAAATCCTCTACCCATTAAGCAGTGATTCTTCATTGTACCCTCATCCCAGCCCTGGCAACCACTAATCTGCTTTCTGTCTCTGTGGATTTACCTATCCTGAATATTTCATATGAATGAAATCAAACAATATGTGACCTTTTGTGTCTAGCCCTTTTTACGTAGTATGTTTTCAAGGTTTTTCTGCACTATAGCATGCATCAATGCTTAACTCCTTTTTATGGCTTAATAAGATTCCATTGTATGGATGTGCCACATTTTGTTTATCCGTTCTGCAGTTGATAGACATGGATTATTTCTACCTTTTGGCTATTGTGAAGTGAATGGTGCTGCTTTCAACATTTGTATGCTAGTATTTGTTAGGAATACCTGTTTCCAGTACTTTGGGGTGTATACCTGGGAGTGGAATTGCTGGGTTATATGGTAATTCTTTGTTTAACTTTTTGAAGAACCCCCAAACTTTTGGTTTGCTACACCATTTTACATTCCCACCAGCAGTATAAGAGAGTTCCGGTTTCACTGCATCCTTGCCAATACTTTTCTGATTACACTCACTACATTCTAGTGAGTGGTAAGTGGTGTCTCATTGTGGCTTTGATTATTATTATATTTTTAATTTCATATTTCAGAACTGTATTTTGAGATGACATATATGGGGTATGCATTTAAGGTAAATAACAAAAATCCAAGATACTCCTTAGAACCTTTTCCCATCATTTAAAAAAGTTGTTTTATTTGATAAGTAATGCTGTCATTCTTAACTCTTATTTTACCTTAATGTTCACATATGACTTCAAAGAGAAAAACCCATAGATGTTTGTTTTACCTACTTCAGTATTACAAAGAGATTCCAAACTCAATCACTTCCCCTTTCATTCTTCCTTTCTGCAGCTGTAGCTTTGCATTTTCTACTGTGAAAGGTGGAGATGTCTGTATCTATGTATCAGTCAGCTTTATTGAGCTAAAATTTACATAGAATAAAATTCACCCATATTAAGTGTTCAATTTAGTGAATTTTGACAGATATATACAGTTGTGTCACCACCGCCACAATTATGATACAGATGTATAACAACTATAGTATAGAATATTTCTGTCACCCTCGAAAGTTCTCTTGTGTCCCTTTGCTGTCTCTTCTCTCTCCCCAGGTCCAGCCCTTGGCAACTGTTGATCTTTTGTCACTGTGGTTTCGCCTTTTCCAGAATTTTCATAGAAGTGGAATTATATAGTAATGTAGTCTTTTGTGTCTGATTTCTTTCACTTAGCATAATGCTTCTGAGATTCATCCATGTTGTTTTGAGAATCAGGAGTTTGTTCCTTTTTATTGTTGAAAAATGTTCCATTGGCAGGGGTATATGAGATTTTGTTTATCCATTCCCTAGTGAATGATTATTTGGATTGTTTCCAGTTTTTGCCTGTCATCAAGAGAACTGCTACGAAAATTTCTGTAAAGTTTTTTGTGTGGAATATGCTTTTATTTCTTTTGGATAAATGCCTAGGAATAAGGTTGGTGGGGTGTACGGCAAGTGTATGTTTATCTTTATGAGAAACTGCCAACCTCTTTTTCAAAGTGGCTTTACCATTTTTGCATTTCCACCAGCAGTTGCTTCATATCCTTGTCAGTACTAGGTATTATCATCTTTTTCATTTTAGCCGTACTAGTGGATATGCAGGGGTATCTTACTGTGGTTTTAATTTTCATTTCTCTAATGACTAATGAGGTTGAACATCTTTTTATGTACTTATTTGCCATTTATATATATTCTATGATGCATTGTCTTTTTGCATCTTTTGTCCATTAAAAAAATTGAGTTTTTTGTCTTACTGAGCTTTAAGAAGTCTTTGTATATTCGGGATATAAATTATGTATCAGATACATGCTTTGTGAATATTTTCTTCCTCTCTGTGACTCACATTTTCATTTTCTTATGATGTTATATACAAAAATCTATATACAAAAAATGCAGAAATTAATTTTCTCCGTATTAATGAACAATAGAAATTGAAACTTAAAAATCAATATTACTTATAATAGTTTGAAAATATGAACTACTTACAGATAAATTTCAGAAACCATTTTCAAAATTTTCAAGACCAGTATATTGAAAACTACAAAACTCTACTGAGACAAATTAAAGAAGAAATGAATGGATGGGGGAGATATTATATAACATGCTCATTAATTTGAAGACTCATCATTAACATGTAAATTCTCCCCATTGATCTATAGATGTAATGTAATCTCAATTAAAACCCAAGTAGTATTTTTCAGAAAATGACAAGATAATTTCAAATTTATATTGAAATGCTAAAGACCTAGAATAACCAAAATAATATTAAAGTTATTAAAAAGCAGACCATAGTTCAAGGAATCACTCAACCTCATTATGACTTTGTATAAAGGTATAGTAATTAAGTCATTGTGATTCAGTGGTATGAGGATAGTCTTATAGATCACTGGAACAGAGTGGAAACTCCAGAAGTAGACAAATGTGCCAAGGTATTTTAATGGGGAAATGGTAGTCTTTACAACAAATGGTATTGAGAGTCACATGAAGAAAAAATAAACCTTGATACTTACTTCATGCTATATACAAAAATTAATTTGAAATAGATAATCGACAAAATGTAAGAGCTTAAATCATAAAATGTGTAGAGGAAAACAGGAAAAAAATCTTTGTGATTTTGGGTGAGGCAAAGGCTTTTGGAACATAAAAAGCACAAACTATAAGAGGAAAAATATTAGACTTTATTTGAAAGAAAAATTTTTAGTCTTGAATACTTATTTTTAATGGGATAGGGACAAATTGAAATGTGTCTACAAGGAGGTGGAATGATGACTATCTTGTTTAAGTGTTAAAGAGTTTTTAACAGATTTTATTGTTTATTTAGATTTCAATAGATATTGCTACCTTTCACTTTTGGAAGTAGAAATCTAGAAGTCATTATGAATGATATTTTCATACAACTCCTGTCGGCTTTCACATTAATTTATGCTTTTTTCATTCCTACTCAAGAAATATATTTGAATGAAACCATTGTGAATGCCTTCTCCTTTATAAAAGCAAATGCAAGCTCAGGCTGTATACCTATGTTCCACATCCTAGTCCTGTCACACACATATGGCCCTAGATGAGTCATTGAACCTCTTTAAGCTTCTTAAACCTTTAAGCCTCTGTTTTCTTTAAAATCAAAATAATTATAGGACTTTCCTCATGGTATTTTTAGTATGAAATGAGGCAGTCCATTTAAAATAACATAGTGCCAGATTTGTAGTAAGAATTGTTAAATTGAGGCAGCCTATAGCTGTCTCTGTACATAGTGAACTGTAACTGAACTTAGTACGTAAACAACCTGTAGCCTAACCTTAAGAGTATTCTCTTGTCTCAGTCAACCGTATCAGCTGACTGCTGCCAGAACATGTCCAAATGAGGCAGATGTCTAAACTGCCATCAATCAGGCTATTTCTATATGTCATTTCCTTTGTCTGGCTATAAATATAGCTGCATACATTGGGGGATGGACCATTCTGAACCACATTTGGTCCTGCGTGCTAACTGGTTCATGAATCTTTTTTTTGTCCAGTTAAACCACTAAATTTAACTTGTCTCAGGTTTTTCCTTTGCAGTATGAACTAAATGTTTATTTTTTTTTTTTGCATGCCTAAGCAATAATAGTAGCTGTGATACAGTAAGAAATATATGGCTGGGTGCGGGGGCTCACACCTGTAATCCTAGCACTCTGGAAGGCGAAGATAAGGAGGATCGCTTGAGGTCAGGAGGTCAAGCCAGACAGAGCAAGAGCGAGACCCCATCTCTACCAAAAAAAGAAAAATTGGCTGGGCATTGTGGTACGCACCTGTAGTCCCAGCTACTTGGGAGGCTGAGGCAGGAGAATTGCTTGAGCCCAGGAGTTTGAGGCTACAGTGAGCTATGATAACACCACTGTACTCTACTTGGGGTGACAGAGCAAGACTCTGTCTCAGGAAAAAAAAAAAAAATGCTTCCGGGTTGGTTATCACATTGAGGTGTTAGGAGAGTGGCTGTCCCAGAGAGGGCATGGAAGACCCCATTCCTTTTCCATCATACATTGCCCTATGCATCTCTTCCATTTGGCTGTTCCTGAGTTGTATCCTTTATAATGAACTGATGACGATCAGTAAAATGTCTTCTTTAGTTCTGTGAGCTGTTCTAGCAGATTATTGAGCCTGAGGAGGGGAGTTGTGGGAATGTCTGATTTATAGCTGGTTGGTCAAAAGTACAGGTGGTAACCTGGGATTTGCAGCTGGTGTCTGAATTGGGGGTAGTCTTGTGGTACCGAGCCCTTAACCTGTGAAGTCTTTGCTAACTTACTCTAGGTAGTGTCAGAATTGATTTGAATTGTAGGACACCCAGTTGGTGTCTGGGGAATTGGAGAATTGGTTGGTATGATGGAAAAACCCCACACATTTGGTTTCAGAAGTATTGTGGGTAAAAATAGTACAAGAATATCAATTACTTATTCCATAGCTCTGCAGTCCCCAACCCCTGGTCCATGGGCGAGTGAGCTAGTGAAGCTTCATCTGTATTTACAGCTGCTCTCCATTGCTCACATCACCGCCTGAGCTCTACCTCCTTCTTTACTCCCATCTATAGAAAAATTGTCTTCCATGAAACTGTTCCCTGGTGCCAGAAAGGCACTGCATATTCATGAAAAACTGCTGGACTAGATAAAAGAAAATCAGTAAATAAGAATCAATTTCAGTTTTCTATTTTGAGGAGTAGATCGTGGTAGCTTTAATTGAAATTGGGAATGCAGGAAAAGGAACAGGTTTTGGGGAGAAATTGGTAAGTTTGATTCTCAACATGTTGATATGACAGATCATCTGGTGTAGATGTCCTTTAAGAAAATAATTTATTGAGGTGAAATTTATGTAACATAAAATTAACGATTTTAAAGTGACCAATAAAGTGGCATTTATTAATAGTACATTCACAGTGTTGCGGAACCACCACCTCTATCTAGTTGCAAAATCTTTTCATTACTCCAGATTTAAACTCCCATTAGGGCTTACTTATTAAGCCCTTTTCTCTTCATTCCCCCTTCCACATAAGCCCTGGCTACCACCAATCTGCATTTGTCTCTATGGATTTATCTGTTCTGGATATTTCATATAGATAGTATCATACGGTATGTGACCTGCATCTGGTTTCTTTCATTCAGTATAATGTTTGGATGTTCAATTACATTCTAGTGTGTATTGGTACTTCATTCCTTTTTGTGGTCAAATAATACCCTATTGTATGTATTCAACACAATTTGTTTATCTGTTTATCCATTGATGGACATTTGGGCTGTTTCCACCTTTTGGATACTGTAAATAGTGCTGCTATGAACATATATATACATGTACTTAAGTACTTGTTTTCAGTTCTTTTAGGTATATACCTATGAGTAGAATTGTGAAGTCATAGGATAATCTATCTTTAACTTTTTGAGGAATTGCCAAACCATTTTCCATGGTAGCTTACGATTTTACAGTCCCACCAGCAATCTACAAGTGTTCCAATTTCTCCACATCTTTGTCAACACTTGTTATATTCCATTTTTTAAAAATTACTGTTTTTTTTATTATATTATCCTGGTGGATATCGAGTGGTACCTCATTGTAGTTTTGATTTGCATTTTCTTGATGACTGATGATGTTGAGCATCTTTTCATGTGCTTTTTGGCCATTTATATATCCTCTTTGGAAAGATGTCTATTCAAGCCCTTTGCCCATTTTTACTTGTTTGTTTTTTTGTTGTCGAGTTTTAAGAGTTCTTTATCTATTCTGGATACCAGACCCTTATCAGATTAGCAATTTGCAAATGTTTTCTCCCAATCTGTATGTTGTCTTTTTACTTCTTGATATTATCCTTTGGTACATAAAAGTTTTAAATCTTGGTGAAGACTCATTTATCTATCCTTTTTCTTTTGTTGCTGAGGCTTTTGATGTCATATCTAAGATCTAATGCTAGATCCAAGGTCATGAAGATTTACTTCTATGTTTTCTTCTGTGAGTTTTATGGTTTTAACTCTTATATTTACTCCACTGATCCCATTTTGAGTCAATTTTTATATATGGTGTGAGGTAGGGGTTCAACTTCATTCTTTTACATGTGGATATCCACTTGTTAGATATCCTTTTCAGAGTTAGAAATAGAGGTCCCTGGTAAAGGAGAGCAGTTTAGGTTAATGGTATGAACTTGGAAGCTTTGGATTAAATTACCGTGCAAGAGAGTACAGAGCAAGAAAAGAAATGTAGAGGAGCATGAAAAAATTTACATGTGAAAGGGAAATAGGATCAGACAATGAAGCATCTAACTTAGTAAAAACTGTAGAGTTTAGGTAAGGTACATTCACTGCCTATTAACTTGAGAATTGTTTTCCTTTCCACTGTTGGTTTTTCTTTTTGTAAGAGGAACACATTTTTAATGCTACCTAGTCTTTTCAAAATTATGCAAATGTTTTAGAAGAGGTTTTAAAATAAAAGTTGGGAGATTTCATGAAATTTGAACATATATTAGCAGTCTAGTAGTTTACTCTCAAAAGCATCATTAGGAAACAAAAGGACAGACTCTAATTATTTTCCCCGAGCAAATTAGGAGCTGATTTCATCTTGGATTGTTAAACATTTTTTATCATCTCTTCTGTGATAACTTGTAAAGAATTTAACTGGTATAATCTTAAAAATAGTAGTCTTTATGTGTTTAAAGGCATTTAAAATTAAAAAAAAATTTAGATAAAATGGTTGGTTGACTGTGTCTTGGTACATTTTGTGCTCCTATAACCCAATACCTGAAACTGGGTAATTTATAAAGAACTGAAATTTATTTCTCATAGTCTGGGGACTGGGCAGTCCAAGATCAAGGTGCCAGCATCTGGTGAGGGCTTTCTTGCTGTGTCCTCACATGGTGGAAGGTGGAAGGACAAGAGGGGAAAAACTCATTCCTGCAAGCCATTTTTATAGCAGCATTAAAACATTCATGAGGACAGAGCCCTTCTTTCCTAAGTACCTCCCAAAAGGCCCTACCTCCCAATACTACTGCATTGCATTCATGTGTTTCCAACACATGAATTTTGGAAGACACATTCATACCATAGCAATTGGTTATAGAAAGAGATCTTACTGAATTTGTTGATGGTTAGACTACATGGAAGAATGTTTATTCAAGTTTTTCATAAAGTGTCGTATATGTCAGAATGGTATTATTAAACCACCTCTAAAAAGTTATAGGTATAAGTTTATATTATTATGTATTTTTTTTATTTTTTAAAGATGGGATCTCACTCTGTCACCCAGAGCTGGAGTGCAGTGGCGTAACCATAGCTCACTGCAGCCTCAATCTCAGGCTCAAGTGGGGTCCTTCTTCCTCAGCTTCTTGAGTTACTGGGACTATAAGCATCCACCACCATGCCTGGCTAATTGTTTTTTAATTGTGTACAGCAGTGGTCCACAACCTTTTACATGAAAGACAGTTTTTCCATGGATGGGGTTTGGGGAGGGGGTCAGGGGAGAGCTCAGGTGGTGATGGGAGCAGTGGGGAGTGGCTGTAAATACAGATGAAGCTTGCCTGCTCTCCCACCTCCTGCTGTGTGGGTTCGTGGAGGGGAGGGAGGGGGTTGGAGGTGGAGGTGAGGATCGCAGTTGTACAGATAGTGTCAGTACTAGTCTTTTAATTACGCCATTATTGTCATGTTTTGCTATGCACAGGTGTGTTTATAATAATGCTGAGCAAAGATTGAAAAGCAGTGCTATTGGTACATTCTGTCATGTAAGCAGAGTAAAATTACTAGAGAGATTTTAGTTGCAGTAGAGAACTAAATCCTGTGCCTAATTTCTTTTGCATATATTCTCCTTTATTTTCTTAGGAACATTGAGTTGTCATTCCCCATTTTTACAATGTGTCTTATCTACAGAATGTGTAGGGAATAAAGCTGGTTTCAGCATGTGTAGACTGGTAGCCTTAAAAGAGAGGAATGTTAAGAAATAGTAGTGTGCATAAAACACTTAACATAGTAGACATGAAACTGCTATCCTTGGAAAGCCTGTGTGGAAGGTTGGCCTTTGGCTGGTGCCTAGGAACTTGAATGGTAAACAGTGTCCTACACTAATAAAACTTTCCTTGAATGATAAGAGTGACTCACTTTGTGAACAACGTGGTTTATGCTGAACTCTTGCTTTCCTCCTGGGAGTCTGGAATTTTGGTATGTACTAAGCAAAGGGTGCCTGCATGACCAGCTCCAATAAAAACTTTTGAGCAATGAGTCTCTGATGAGCTCTCCTATTAGACAGCATTTCATGCATGTTGTCACGGTTTGTTACTGGAGCAATTAAGGTGTCCTGTGTGACTTCCCTGGGAGAGAACTCTTGGAAGCTTGTGCCTGGTTTCCTCCACACTTTACCTCATGCACCTTTTCTGTTTGCTTATTTTGACTTGTATCCTTTCATTGTAGTAAATCTTAGGATACAACTGTATGCAGAGTCCTGTGAGTACTACTAGAGAATCATTGAAATTGGGATGGTCTTGGGGGGACTCCTGACACAGGTAGTCCTTCATGGACTTAATGGAAATGGTCAAGAGTGATCTCTCCAGAGTTACATTAATGGTGAGGGGTTGAGGATTGTTTTATGTGTAATTATTATTCTTGAAGTCTTTTCATAGCTCCTGAAACTGAGCCATGTCTTTCTCTGTCACTATTTGGCCAGGAACTGGCATTGTTTGCCTTATACAGTTAGGATGTCATTGCTTCTGCCATGTTCTCATGTGCTTTATGCATATGACGGAGATAGAGCAGGACTCTATTTTCTTGGTCTGTTAACTCCTTGTATCAGGTCTTATTTTTATCTTGCTTTCATTATTTTTATTCAGTCAATGTTAAATATGTGCCCATTATCTTAGAGTATTATGCTAGGATCTGTAGGTGATAAAAAAAGAGTAAGATACACGTACCTCTTAAGCTGCCTCATCTAGCTCTGTTTCTTTTTTTCCTTGTATAATACCTTGCCTAAGCTTAATAAGTCCTCTTCTGCTTTTTTCCTTTTTCTGCCTCAGGATTTCCTGATTGATATTTTATGTTTGTGAATATATTTAACAGTTAGTTTAGGTAATTTAAAAAACTAAACTGTCCTAAAATGTCCATCTTACTTCCTATACTTGCAGAATTGTTTCTGCCCCATAAAATGATATCTTTTGGAGCATATACTTTGGTGTGTGTGTATGTATATGTGTGTAACAATCACAGTTTATTACTGTATTAAATAAATGAGAGACTTGTAGGAACCATTATGATTTAAGATACTCCATCAGTGTTTAACATATGGATTGTATATATTAATATAATAAATAGCTTAATATTGTAAACTCTGATAGGTTGAACTGAACCTGTGATACTTTATTTGGTTCTGTGATCCATTTAAAACTAGTTTGCAAATTTTCAGCCTGAACTGCTTGTTACATAGACTATCTGTTTATCTGTTGCAGGACCTGGGAAATAATCTTGCTAGAATGTTGTAAATTTAGAGATAAGTTGTCCAAGGATAGTACCAGTTCTTTGGGTAGAGAGATATAAAAGGGAGATAACATTGGTATAATTGTAATTTTGAGGATAATATTATTTAGATTTCCCTTTGCATTAGGATCATGATATCTCTGGGTTTTGGGATCCTTTCCTAAAACTCATCTGGTTAAAGTTAGTAATAAGAAATACTATGTTCACATGTTGTCATGATTTTTATTCATTCAGCAAATTTATTTCTAGTTCCCATGGGGTATCAGGAATTGTGAGTGCAGCAGGAAGTAAGATATAGAAGACATTGCTTGCTCTTAGAGAACCAGTTAACTAATAATTGCTGTATGATTGCTCTAATAGAGAGCTGTGTGAGCATAGTTTGGTCACAAAAGAAATGATGATCAGTTCTTAATGGGGATGGGAATTAAAAGCCTAATAATCACAAAACTTGACCTGAGTTTTAAAGTATGATTAGAAGTGAACAAGGGATGTCAGGAGTTGTCTGTGAAGGAATAAATAACTTTTTCTAGGGAATGAAGGAAAGCTTCATGGAAGAAGTGGCATTTGAGCTGGACCCTGAAGGATAGGTAAGGTTTAGACAGGGAAAGATTGAGCTTGGGCAGGGAGAAGGCCTTTCTGGAGTAGGGAACATGCAGTAAAGGTATGATTGTCTAAAATCTTAAAAATAACAAGTAGTTCCATTTGGCTGGAGCATAGAGTTTATTTACGCATGCTATATGGCAGTTGCTGTGCCTAGCGTTGACAGGGTTCCTGCCTTTATGGAGCCTCAGGGAAGGAATGGAGCGGTAGATAAGGTTGTGAATAATAAATAGGTTGGGTGGATTTGATTAAATGGTAGAGGATTTTAATGTTAAGTGAAGGCATTAGGGCTTAATTTTTAGGTAGTAAGGAACCATTGAGGATTATCACAATGGTTGGGAATGTTTGACTGTGGCACTGGAGAGAGATTGGAGTGGAGGGAGTCTTGTGTAGATGTGATAGACTACAGAGTCAGTCTACAAGTAGGCTGTGGCAAGAGAGATCAGTGTATGTTAAGTGCCCAGAAAATGTTTTTTGACTGAATGAGGGTCTTTGTGTCTGTCCATGATCTTTACTTTCTGTGTAAAGATCATGCTTTTCCTCCTCAGTTGTCTCTTTTCACTTTCTTCTACTTTATTTACCTATATTCTGTCCCTTTTTCTTTTTTTTTTGAGACAGAGTCTCGCTTTGTTGCCTGGGCTAGAGTGCTGTGGTGTCAGCCTAGCTCACAGCAACCTCAAACTCCTGGGCTCAAGCAATCCTTCTGCCTCAGCCTCCTGAGTAACTGGCACTACAGGCACGCACCACCATGCCCGGCTAATTCTTTCTATATGTTTTTAGTTGTCCAGCTGATCTCTTTCTATTTTTAGTAGAAACAGGGTCTTGCTCTTGCTCAGGCTGGTCTCAAACTCCTGAGCTCAAACGATCCACCCTTCTTGGCCTCCCAGAGTGCTAGGATTATAGGTGTGAGCCACCTTGCCCAGCCTGTCCCTTTTTCTTAATTGACTTATTTTTGAAATACATTTTTAGATTATTTTCTGAAACTAATTATCTAATAGTTTAGAAACCTCAGTGACTATGCTGATAATTACAGAGGCTTGATATATCTTAGAGAATGATTCTATTAACCAAAAAACAAGAATATGGTAGCCACAGCAGATCTAGGGAGTGAGGAAAAGAGCTCTTAGTTTGAGGTATCTATATGCTATACAGATGGTTGGCCAGTAAGCAGTTGTGTTTAGAGGTCAGGAAATTTGTGCTAGAGATATAGATTCAAGAGTCAAAGATTCATCAGTATGAAAATGGTAGGTGATACTATGAATGGGGTGAGTTCACTTGGGAGAGAACATGGAAGGATTGAAAAACAAGGATAAACCTTTGGGGGACCCCCTCTTTTGTTAGATGATGACCTTCTTTAGGACAGGGATCGTGTCTTTCTCAATTTAATAAACCTTTTTTGACTCCTTTGTGCACTGTGCGAGGTGCACAGAAAATAAGATGTGGTCTTTGTGCTTAGCAAGATCTCAAGCTTTCAAGATGAATAGAGAGGTTTTTAGTAAATAGTGCAGAGCAAAAGTGCTGTAGGGGAGGAAGAGAACTGCTCTTGAATCTGGCAGCTTCAATAACTTTCCTGTTACTACACACAATATGATTAGGTAGTTAGGCTTTTTGCTCTTCTATTAAGCAGTATAATCAGTTTCTGGAATGTTTTATACTGCTGTGTTTAAAGACGAAACCATCTAGTTCCTTCAACAAATTAGTTACTTTATGTATGTTATCCTTGATTATAATTTTTCCATAAACTACTTGTATTAAGTGGGATAAAAAGATGTTTGCTACTATGCTTTAAATGAAATCGCCTGGAGAATTAATTATGAGTAGGAAGATTTATATAGAAAAATGGTGGCTCACACCTGTAATGCCAGTGCTTTGGGAGACAGAGATGAGAGGATTGCTTGAGCCAGGAGTTTGAGACCAGCCTGGGCAACATAGAGAGACCCTGTCTCTATAGAAAAAAAAAAAAAAATTAGCCAAGTATAATGACCTGTGCCTGTAGTCCCAGCTACTTAGGAGGTTGAGGTGGGAGGATTGCTTGAGCCCAGGAGTTTGAGGTTACAGTGAGCTAGGACTGTGCCACTGCACTCCAGCCTGAATGACAGAGCAAGACCCTGTCTCCACAAAAAAAAAAAATTAAAAAAAGAGAGAGAAATTGATGGGCATCTAATCTAGTCTCGTTACTGACCAATTCTGGTTCTCATTATCAGCTTATGGTAGCAGTCTGTTGGCTGCATTATACTAAAGGGCCTCAGCTGTTTTTCTTTAGCACAATTGTTGATGTAAATTAGAAGCATGGGCCACTGGCATTTTAGAATATCAGTTTCATGGAGAAAAAGAATAGTACGTGCTTTGAACATAAGATACAAAGTCCTCTTTGTGCTCAAAGTGTCATATTTTTTACAAACTCTTTTAGATTTATACTTGGTGGTGTTCAACTTGGTACTTGCCTATTTATATAAACAGTCAGAGATTAGCTAAAGAATAGTCATCTCCTTCCTTTAGAAATAATAGAGACATTTCACTAGTATTTCCATATCAACTAGCATTGCTTATAGCAGAGCCAATTTTGAATGGTGTATTTACTGTATGATTAAAAGTATGATAATGTAAGGTTACATCTTATATGCTAGGGACTGTGCTGAGTTTTTTGAAATGCAGTAGTTATTTTAATCCTTATGACAGCCCTATGAAACAAACATGATTACTCAATCGGTGTAGGTGTATAAGTTGTGGAACTGGAGGCTCAAAGAGGTTAAGTGACTTGCCCAAGTACACACAGATGGTTCATGATAGAAGTATGGTTTGAGTTTGGATTTCAATCTCTCTAATGATATGTTTGTCATCATTTTGTAATTGCTGTATCTGGGACACTTCTGTCTTGGTTTATCTTGAACAACTGTTGTTGAGAAATTATAGAGACACCTCTCCTTCAGTGCCCTAATAGCTCCCTTTTCTCATCCAAAACCAGGTAGAAAAAAAATTGATAGAGCAGGGTAAATTTAACTGGACATCCCGTATTTTTTTTTTTTTTTTTTTTTTTTTTGAGACAGAGTCTC
>RJWJ010021701.1:0-27598 GCA_004363605.1 Indri indri | reverse complement strand
TAGTGAGGGTTATGTCTTGATTAAACCCATCATAAATTGAAAATATCCTAAATGGAAAATGCATTTTATACACAAACTACCAAACATCATAACTTAGCCTAGTTTACATTAAATATGCTCAGAACACTTATATTTTGTCCTGTAGTAGGACAAAATCATCTAACACAAATCCTATTTTACAGTAAAGTTTTGAATATCTCATGTAATTTATTGAATATTGTACTGAAAGTGAAAAACAAAATGGTTGTCTGAGTACTCAAATTATGGTTTCTAGGAAATGCATATTTTTTCACACCATCATAAAGTTGAAAAATCTTAAGTTGAAACATCATAAATCGGGGCTTTCTGTACATAGGTATAAATCTTTCAAAACATGTGCAAGATCTATATGCTGAAAAAGACAAAATGCTGATAATGCTGGAGGCAGCGAGGCAGAATCACTTTCGTTATTCCCTAATCACCTCTCCAGGTCTCGTCTCAACTGATCTGCATTCTTCCCTGTATGAACTGCTTCACCTCCACTGATCTCGCTCTTGACAACCAGGTTAAATTATCCTTAGGAGCAAAGTAAGACGTTAAGTTATAAGAACTGGAGTGGAAATTCAGAAGAAAGCCTGAAAGCTTGACTTGAAGGTTGTCCTAAAAGTCTCCTGAAGAGCAGAAGCGAGAAGATACTTGATGGTCCTCACTCCACAGGGCCGGATCTGTATCTGAAAGTAAAGTATTCCACTGAGAAAAGGTGAGAAGGACAGAAACAAGAAGCAAAGGATTACAAAATTAAATTATAAAACCATTTAAAGATAATGACCTCAATGATTTCAAATATGCAGCTGTTTTAAAATAGTAGCTAACATTTCAGTATTTCCCTGTATTTCAGCATAGAAATAACAAGAGATATCATTTATTTAACGTTTGCATGGTGATGATTTTAATATAAATATCAGCTGTAAGCCTATCACAGTCTTAGAATTTCTGTATTACCATAGTCACTTTCCAGAGAATGAAACAAAAATTTGGAATGAACAACAAACTCTCTAGGAGCACATGGTTAATGAGTGCTATAGCCAACCCTCAAATTGCACACTATCTGATTCCAAAACGAATTTTCTTTCAGTTTTCGGACTGTGCAGTTTCAGAGAGGGTTCTTTACTAAAAATCCATTCTTCTAAAATTGGGCCACAAACTTTGGAAATTTTGGACACAATCCTAGTGGCAGGTGTATTTTAAGAAAAATCTAATTGGATCTATAATTTATTAATGCTATTTAGTGCAATAGTTGCATCCTTTATAAAACTATAGATTTTTATAATTTTTCCAGAATCTATTTCAATAAACTATACATGCTGCAGAGTAATTCTTTGAGCTCTCTTCAGGGACCTGGAAATCTTTTTCACTTGACTGTACTCTGCCCTCCAACTATCTTATGAACTTCAGGAAAGAGAAGGAAAATGCCGTTTGCTTCCTTTGTACCCTCCCAAATGTGTCTACCACATAACCAAGTTATTTTGTTAACTGACTGAAGGATGATATTATTATATAATAAAATATTCTTTTCTTCATAGCAATTAAAGCAAAAGAATGCCTAAAAATTGTCATGAAGTTGTCAAATAAGACCTGTTTAGGAATGACTATTAGTAATAGAAATCATTAGTTATAACATGTCCCAGGGAATACTAATGAAGGCAAAGCCTATTTTAACTAATCTGCTTTATGAAATGTTCTTGATAATAAGTTTTAGAAAGAAGCCAAAGTCATATTCTTTATTTGAAATGGAAAGGTAATTCTAATGCTTGTAAAAGAAAGCTTTACCTAGGAATTTTAATTCCTAAGTTGTCAACTTTTTAGCACTTATATCTGATACTGGCTGTTATAATATACACTCCAGTATTCTATCAGTAGCTTGCTTTTCCACAAGTCGAAACTGAAATATGAGTAAAGGTAATGCAAAAAAAATGCAATGCAACTTTGAGCTTTGATAAAGTTTCAATATTATCGAATTATGTTAAATTGACATGTTGATGACAATGTTACATATTTTCATATCTGATATTGTTCTGCTGAAAAGTGATTTTTGTCTGAAAGAGAAACAGGAAGTGAAGTGGTTTAATTTAATTGAATAACTGATAAAATAATCAATGGTACTCCATTTTTTGGTGTAGAAAAAAAGCGGAAATGTTTTTCTATCTCTAGAGACACTGCAGCAAAACAGAGAATGTGAATGGAGTACAAATTAATAGCTTGTCAATCTCTTTATGCTACTATTAGCCAAGCCACTAAAACATATCTCGCTGAGAAAACCAGGCAAAAGCAGTGGAATAAAGCTCAGGTAAAGGAAATGACTACATAAATGTTTTAAAACTGTTTGATACACTTGCTTATGTTCAATTCAGTTTATGTTCACTAAAACTTTTGTCTGTTTTGAGAATTCAAATGCAGTGCAAAAAGGAATTAGCAGATCTAATAGTAAGGAGAAACACTTTTATTAACAAATGTTTTATGGGGTAGGATAAAGAGGATAGAAGCCCAAAGGGAAATACGAGCAGAAAGCCACCCCAGTGAATAAGTAAGAGGGATCGATAACATTATAGGAGATTTTAGAATCATGTACTAGCACTAGCTGTTCTGCTTCAAAGCTGAAGAACTTTTAAATCGGAAGAAGCCCCAGAGGTAAGGGAGAGGGAAATTGATGTGTTAGAGTACTTGTTTTTCTGCTCATGAAGGCAGAAAGAGCATTCCAGGCGCACAGGTTTCATTAGCAAAGGTGAGACTTGGAATACTCGACTTAGATAACCAGGAGGGTTGCTCACCCTGAAGTTGTAGGTCAGGAATGACTTTCAATTCTAGAAAGTGATACAAAAGAAAACAAACTTTAAAACTCCAAGGTGAATCTAGCTTTGCATTATTGGCAACAAATTGAAAGAGTCAAACTTCAACTTCTTCCATAGTCCAGAAATACCTAAATCTTTCTGAGCCAGGTGCTGTGGCTCATGCCTGTAATCCTACCACTTTGGGAACTGGAGGTGCGAGGATCACTTAAGGACAGGAGTTCAAGGCCAGCCTGAACGACATAGCAAGACTTCGTCTCCACAAATTTTTTTTTAATTTTAAATCTGCTGGACATGGTGGCATGTACCTGTATTCCCAGCTACTTGGGAGGCTGAGGATAACTTGAGCCCAGGAGTCTGAGGCTTCAGTGAGCTATGATGGTGCCACTGCACTATAGCCCAGGCAACAGAGCAAGACCCTGTCTCAAAAAACAAAAAGAAAAGTGTTTTATATTTATTATTTCCCCACCCCCACGTAACCTTGAGTGTTGACTATATAAATGCAGTATTACTGACAAAACAGATCCCCAAAACACTTCAGTGTTTCACTTCTTGTACCTTGAACATGTTTTTACTCTTCTGCCTGAAATGCACTTCCCCCTAGTCATTTGCTTAAAAGTTTTATAATTATCTGTTGATACTGACACTTAGATTTAAGAAGACTGCCAAATAATCAAATTTATTTTTCTTACCAAAAAAAAAAAGAATTGATCAGTCTCTCAATTGTACCAATACTACACCTTAAAACTAGTTTTATTACAGAATTTCTCATATTCTGTTTTAGTCTTCTGTGTCTTCCAACAGCCTGTGAGATCCCTGTGAAAAATATCCATGACTTATTTATGTTTTTAAATCCAAGCTTAGCATACGGCTTGACATAGTCAATAAATATTTATTAAATAACTAAATAATTTACTGTCTATTAATGTTTTTAACATTTTTTTGAGGGACAATATTGGTTGATTTTAGAATAGTTTTACTATGGCGTGTAAAAATGTGTTTTTGTGTATATGTGTCATTTATCATGCTGTGGTTTACTGGTCTTATGAATATGAGATTTGATGTCCTTATCAGTTCTGCAATATTCTTAGTCCTTGCCTCCTTTAACTTTATCTTTCTTCCTTCATCCTATTACAACCTTCTGGTAATTAATTTGATGTATTTTGATTTTTTTGAAATTCTCTCCTCCATTTCTTTTAGCCTGTTAATATAATGTCCTATTTACTTATCTCTCTGTGATCCGTTCTGTGTCTTGCCTTTTTCAATTTAATTGGCTGGCCCAGGCATTAAATTTTTACATTCTTTTTTCCTTTATTAAATAATTTTATAAATTGTCAAATCTGTCCAGTTGTTTTACAGTTTCTTGCCTCATTCAAATTTTCAATTCCTTCCTATATCCATATAAATTTGTTAAATATGTGTATTTTATATTGTTTATGTGATGCATACAAAACCAGAATTCTTTGCTGTTATTTTTGAAAATATATATTATTCATGTTTATGTGTTTCTACATTTATTTGAGCTCATATCCCTTATAACTATATTATGGGAATTATTTGATGTCATATTTTAAAATGGTTCACCCAAAAGCTTTTCCCTGTACTTTTGTCAGGTGCTAGGGGATTGCTAAAAATTCAGGAACATTTTAGCTGAAATTTTTAAATTGAGTCTTTTTGTACCACACAGATAGTATTGTTTCATCTTCTCTTCCATGGAAGACAGTATGTGGTAAGTATTCTCAGGGAGAGTCATAACACAACCCCTTGTCTCCATCTCCACTTTCTTCAAAGCTATAGCAGGCAAGAATATCAATGATGTCTCACTTTAAGTGTGTTTTATTCTAGATTTCTCCCAGTGAATGTGTTTGTCTTTCACAGGTTCCATCTTCATTAAGTGACCTCTTATAAAATGCACCAAGAAAATTACAAATTCCAAGCCACCAGGGATTGGCAGATGCCCTCTGGCCACAACCAGAGGTTTCTGAATTCTCTGTGTTCATACTTTCACATTGTTTCTGGTGTGTGAAGATTTGTCTTAGTTTTCCTGTTAGCTTAACCATGAATTTTAAAATACGGGAATTATGTCTTGTTTTATCTTTTTTTTAAAATTTTCCATGTTTTCTGTATATCAAATCTGTAATTTTGTGTGATAATGTATACATTTAACTAATTTATCTGATAAAAATGATGATTCCAAAGATTCAAATAGGTGTTAGCATCTTTCAACATAATAAACTGAAAGACAGCATATTGTTTGGCACCATTTTGAGCTATTCTCTGCAGAACTGAAATGGTTTGATGTCTCTCCTGTGTTCAAATTGATTAGTTCTATCCATTCAACCATTTATTTACTTATATTTATTTGGCATCACAACAAACTTCCAATTTTGTAGACTAATTAATTCATAGTACTAATTCAATCTGATTATATACTTCCAATGAGCAAATGAGCATATTAATCATTATTAATTTTAATGAATGAGATTTACTTTCATCTGTTGTAAATGTAAACATGCCTCCTAATAAGAAACAGTTTTCTACAAAGATGCTTCTATATAAAGTCTAATTAAAAACAACTATATTACTGAGCAGATGGTTTCTCTAAAACTTGTGTAATCAATAATAGATAACAACTATTTGTTCTTTCTTTTTCTATTAAATAAATCTTTGTTTCTTCATGGTTTATTCATGGTAAGGATCTTGATATTTAAAATTTGGTGATGTTTGTTTTTTCTTATCAGTAATAAAAAGGTCTAATATTAAGTGCTGACCTAATTCACATGAATATTATTTTTTCTTTTTAAGTGACCTTATGTCATCTGGAAATAACATGCTTAACATTCCAGGATGCTTGGTTCTGAGTATTATCTTCTAGTCCTGAGACAATGATGGGTCAATAACAGAGGTAAAATGCAGAGTGCATGTAAAAAAAATTAAGTTAATTAAACCATGAAATAGTTAAGCTGAGATCAAAATATTAACTTATTTTAGATTTGTGGAATATATCTTGATTCAGCCTTCCCTTTTTCAAATACCTGTTTTCCCCATCATCACTGTAATGTATTACTATCAATATCACTTAGAAGAAAAATTGAATAATGCTGACCTATTTGATCATGGTCTTAATAATACAAATCATTTTTTCCATAAAACATGAGGTTCAGCAAGCTTATCTCTGACACTTGTGGAACTTGCTTAGGAAAAGTGAGACATTCTTTTCTGTCTCACAGTGTATCTCTCATATTTCTGCTGGATTATTGTTCTTCAGGCTCACTATGAAGAAAAAAAAAGTATGTTCCTAATAAGTTTTGGGATCAGTGACATAAAATACTACAGAATTTTAATTAATATATTTGCCCATAGTGCTTCATTTTATGTGTCTTTAATAAGGCAAGTTTGGGAGTCTAACTATGCCTGGCCCATCGAGATGTGCTATGAATGGGTAAAAAAACTTTTTTGATCAATTTTAAATCATAAAATTTGGAATCAAGTCGATACTTGGAAGAGACTCTTGAGACTCATGACCTCTTTCCGATAGAACATTTTAGAACATTTATAATGCCCAAGATAATTGCAGTGGAGGTCAATAAGCAAGAGAGACAGTTGGATAACAGAGCTCACTATCAGGTAATAAGTAGCTGTGGGGCCATACTCTTTGGGGTTCAGCAGGTGACTAAATCAAAAAACATAACCTCATCTTGCCTCCCTATCACACGAGCTCATTTTCAATTAAACAATTATAACATTATGAAATGTAACAGTGACATCCCTGGCCCAGGACACTAAATACATGCATATGTTTCATTTTAAATACTGTCTTGATTTTTATCTTTTCCTATTATTTATAATGTTGTAATAACAAACTTTGAATGCATATCTTTGCACACACACATTCATATATCTGTAAAATTGATTTCCAGAAATGGAACTACCGAATACCCCAAAGACAGTTTAATCCAATTTACTTTTCCTTTCTAACATGGATGCTTCTTATTTAATATATTTCTTCATCTTATTTAGAAATGGATACATTAGATTAGTTTTCTGATTTGGAATATAAGCTCTGACAATATCCTTTCATCTATTTTCACTACCTAAAATCCTAGATTATACAAGTTCCACATTGTAATACTTCAGATTTTTTTTTTTTTTACCATATTTCAAGTGAAAACAGTTTGGATTTTTATTTCCAGGAAACATATATTGAATATGACTTGTTTTGCACTCCAATGAGTGACTCATGCATTACGGCATTATTTCTACATATAACTACAGAAATATGCAGGTGGTTTGTGAGAAGTAAAATTATGATGGAGCTTATCATGCAGATGTCAAAAAAGTGTCTCACAAAAGGCATAGTCATTTTGGTTGGTTTTCACATAAAAGAGAAAAAATAAATACCCTTAAATCAAATATTAACTCATTCTTGCTGAAATTGCCTTAGCCTTGAATAGGGGTCTTTATTTCAAGTATATGTATAGCTTAATCATCTTTTTTCCAACTCTCCTGCTTAGATTGAAATTTTATTGAAAATTAAATTTTATATGAATGACCTCATGTAGGATTCTGATTCCAGACACATGATCCATGGATGTATGCCCTTAACCACTCATATTTCTCTTGCAGCTTGTATCTCTTGTTTTAGATGACATTCCTAAATTTGACAATTAACACACCTCACTATCAGAATCAGATGTCCTTCTGTCTGGTCAATTCTTTAGTTGAGAACATTGTGTATCGCATCCCCCAGAAGTGACTGACTCTGACTTCATATATCTTAGTACAATTTGCCTTTTTAAAAAATTGTTTTACATTGACAAAAGAAGTTAACAAAAGCATAAATAAATGGAAAGATATCTAGTGTTCATGAATTGAAAGAATTAGTATTGTTAGAATATCCATACTGCCTAAAGCGATCTACAGATTCAATAAAATCCTTATAAAAAATTCTAATAACGTTCTTTACAGAAGTAGAAAAATCTGTCCTACAATTTGTATGCAACCACAAAAGACCCTGAATGGCCAAAGCAATCTTGAGCAAAAGGAGAAAAGCTGGAGACATCACACCACCTGACTTCAAAGTATATTACAAAGATGTAGTAATCAGAACAGCATGGTACTGGCATAAAAACAGACACATAGACCAATGAACAGAATAGAAAGCCCCAAAATAAATACACACATTTACAGGTAACAGGTTTTTGAGAAAGATACCAAGAACACAGAATGGCACTGGACAGTCTCTTCAATAAATGGTGCTGAAGAAAATAGACATCCACATACAGAAGAATAAAATGAGACCATTATATCATGCCATATACAAAGTCAGCTCAAAATAGATTAAATACTTAAATATAAGACTTGGGAGTATAAAACAACTACTAGCAGAAAATATAAGGGAGAAGCTTCATGGCATTGGAGTAGGCAATGATGTTTTGGATATGACACCAAAAGTAGAGGCTACAAAATAAAAATTGACAAATGGGATTGCCTCAAACTAAAAAGCTTCTGTCACAGCTAAAGAAGCAATCAATCAACAGAGTGAAAAGCAACTTATGAAATGGAAGAAAATATTTTCAAACCACATATCTGATAAGGAGTTAACATCCAAAATATATAAGGAACCAAACTCAATAGCCAGAAAACAAATAACTCGATTTAAAAAATAGGCAAAGGATCTAAAAAGTTATTTCTCAAAAGAAGATATACAAATAGCTATCAAATATATGAAAATATAATCACATTCAGTAATCATTAGGGAATTGAAATAACCACAATAAGATATCACCTTACACCTGTTTAAATAGCTATTATCAAAAAGATAAAAAAATAACAAGTGTCAGTAAAGATGCGGAGAACAGGGAACATTTGTATGCTGTTGGTGGGAATATAAATAATATAAGTTAGTGTAGTCATTATGGAAAACAGCATTGAGGTTTCTCAAAATGTTAAAAATGGAGCTAACATATGGTCCGGCAATTGTATTACTGGATATATACATTCAAAGAATATTAAATCAGTATGTCAAAGAGATATCTTTCCTCCCTTGTTCATGCAGCATTATTCACAATAGCCAAGATATGAAATCAACCTATGTGTCCATCAACAGATGAATGGATAAAGAAAATGTAGCATACATACATAGTGGAATACTATATGGCCTTGTAAAAGAAGGAGATCTTATCATGTGTAACAACATGGATGAACTAGAGGACATTATGTTAAGTGAAATAAGCCAGGCACAGAAAGACAAATACCACATGATCTCACTTATATGTGGAATCTAACAAAGTTGAATCTATAGAAGCAGAGAATAGAATGGTATTTACCAGGGCCTAGGGATGAGAGCTGGGGGATTGGGGAAGTGTTAGTCGAAGGATACAAAATTTAACTTAGAAAGAATAAATTCAAGAGATTATTGTACAACATGATGCCTATAGTTAATAACAACGCATTATATACTTACAAATTGTTAAGGGAGTAGATTTTAAGTGTGTACTCACCACAAATAAATGATAAATATATAAGGCAATGCATATGTTCATTAGCTGGATTTAACCATTCCACAAAGTATACAAATTTCAAAACATTATATTGTACACCATAAATATTTACAATTTTCCATTTGTCAATTAAAAAATAAATAATTTTTCAAAACTTAGTAATCGTAAGATGAGGAAACTAGGTCTACTTGCTTTTCAAATTTTAAGTATATAATATAGCACTATTAACCATAGTAACCATGTGGTAATCATTTCACAGTGTATATGAAGATCAATTCATCACAATGCACACTTTAAATATACACAATTTCATTTATCAGTTATATCTCAATAGAGCTGGAAAATTTTTAAAAAACTGTTTTATAGAATTGGCATAACAGAGTGACAGTTTGGATAATTAACAACATTGTTAATTATTATCATTAAACAATTATTAACAAAAAATTGTCCACTTGTAAAATGGTGAACATATTTTAATCTACCTGCATCCTAAACTAATTGTAACAGTTAAATAAGAATAATCTTCCCTGTATTAGGTAAATGCTATATAAGCGCTTTCCTAAGCACCTGATGGATATTCATTAAATGGAAAGAACATAACATTTTATCCCATTTTTAAAAAATAAATTAATACTCAGGGAGGCTGAATGATTCATATAAGGTGTTAAATCAGAACAAAACCCCAGTATTTGTGACTTCTACTCTATGTTGGACTTCTATATGCTAAAGGCAGGGTCTTCAACCAAGGACCACATACATCGTCATTAGGTTATATTTGACAGTGACCATGATAATAGTTAAACTTTATAGTATTTGGAAATTTGCTTTAGAGTTATGAAAGTATTTTAACTTCTTATTTTTGTATACAAGTATCTATGTAAACTATTGACTAAAACAAATATTGAGGATTTTAAAAATTATCTAAGTGACTAAACGTTTTATTTCTTTCTGAGTTTTTTGTCTATAGAAACATTATGAGGCATTGGCATCATTTTATTAGTACCTTTTCTCACAGGGGCGACAAGCAGCCTTTTAAAAATCATCTTTAAAGTGACTGTGCAGTGAAAGAAAGGTGCCATTTGCCCTTCCACATTAATATCCTCAGTCATTTTCCTCTTCATATGGCGAACATTGACCCAGATGCTGAGCTGTGAACCTCAGTTCCCCACAGCAGCAGCTGGTGTCTTGGCAGCCTCATTAAGTGGCTGCACTGGCCCCTTTAATATTGTCTGTAGGTCTCAAACGTCATTATGCTGCTGATAGCTGCTCTGGGCTCCTGTGTCCTTCTGCTTAACTTGTCCTCTTGACTGATATGTTTCCACAGATTTTGTTAATTTTACTAATTTATTAATTAGGCGATTATCATTTAGTTCTTGCATAGTGAAGGTGCGTCCGTGGAAATATAAAATCTGTAATTACTTTCGATCTTAATTCATTGTGAGGTAAGTGTACCTTTTAAGATCTCAACATGAAAAAAGTGTTTTCCCACCACCAGTCCCTAAACCAAAGGAATGTAATTATATGTAGTAATAATGATTGGATCGATCCTTTCCCAAAGAAGGGAACTCATTACACTTAACCACAGGAAAAATGGAGCTGCTATATTTATCTGCTGGCATTTTCCTTCCTGTTAAACCATTTACTAAGGTGTCTGTGAATTCATAACACTAAGGACAAAAATGAGAAACAGATAAACCAATCAATGCATTATTTTATCCATATGGCTCTAAAAATAGACTAAATGAACAGACAAATGTGCCTTTATAATGGCTAAAAATGCATATTGGGAAAAAAACACACAAATTGAGCAATAGCTCATTTCACTTATTTAAATATCTCCTTTATAAAATGTAAACCAACTTTCTTTGCTTTTTATTCGTTCTTGCATTTCAGAGCTTCAATGTGTGTCTCTCTATATCATAAGCATGTGCTTTAGAATTTCTTTAGTGAGATTCTGCTTGTGGTAAATGAATTCATACTGAAAATATTTTTGCTTAACCCAAATTTGTGAAAAATTATTTTAAAAGGGATAGAATTCTTGACTTTTTGTTATTTTTTTTCAGTATGCTTAAAATAGCATTTCATGTTTTCTGGCTTTCATTGTTAATGTTGAAAGGCATGTCAGTCTACCTTTTTTGCTACTTTTGGAAGAAAATAACTATGACAGTATGCCAATATATATAATTCACCAAAATATTTTTGTTTGGATTTTACTCCTGGAGCAGCCTAAGAAAGTTATACTAATAGATTACTTTATAGCACATTATATAAAAACATGCCTCTAAGAGATTTAAAAAGTTTCACATCTTTTATTTGAAGGTAGTCTAACATATAGTTCTCCCCACGGGATTTTTCAACTGCTATACTGGTCAAATAAAATATGAACCAGTATAAGAGCTGTTATTGTACACTAAAACTAATTTATTCCTTCTCTTGAGCATTTTTATACATTTTATGACTTTATTCATATAAATGCAGAGTGAGCATGATAATGCTATAATTTGTTGAGAAAACAGCAATGCTGTACAGTGAGCTTTTCATTTTTCCATACATCAGTTAAAGATTTCCCCCTTACATCTTCATTTCTTTTAAGAAGTCATTTTACCAAAATAGAAAAAATGAGACATATAAATTTATGTATGATAGCCATAATATTTTAGAATTTGCTTCTAGTCACCAGCTCATTTTTATTTATATCAGGATTATGTTCAGCAGAATACAACAGAAAAAATACTAATATAAACATCCTAAAATATACTGTGTTTAAAAAGTAATATTGACATAGACTATAAATGCATATTTCCAAATTCAATAATGTATCCAGGGACATTAATCAAAAGCAAACTATTGATAAGGAAAATCTTTGAACTTACCCCACAGGTAGGCAGACCGACACTTTCTTACCCATGTTAAAATTCTCTACTTAGTGGAATTTTAGACATGAGCTAATTTTTTCATGTGAACTAAGTGATACAAATGCTTATAGTCACAACAGTGATATATTATGAAGAATATGAACTAAAAATACTTTATCCTAAATATCTGATAAGCATTTCTTAATGATTTCATCCTGGTAACTCCAGGTGAAAAACTGGACATGACTTGGCCTAACGCAATCTAATTTTGCATGCAATTTATGACAGAATGTTCCAATCGAGAGGGCTAGAAAATTATGCGGCAAGTTACATTGGTTTTCCAGTTACTAGCACGTGAAAATACTAATAACAAGAGATGTCAAATAGGTTTCATTTTGCTTCGTACTCTGAAAGATTGTTGCTGACAAGAGTTTCATATTGGGGAGGAATGTGAGGTAAAACAGTAGCAAGCCAACTCTTCAATAGACCAGCATTTAATTTTTTATTTGCTATAAAAATTGGTAATGAATCCTGCCAGTTTCCTGATGCAGTTCTTATATATGACTATAATTCAAATGATAGCTATGATTTGTTATATACTTTGCATTCTTAGATATTTTGCAAGAATTGCTAATCAATACAATGTCCGTTTCTTCTAGAAATGATTTTGTTAACTCTTAATATTTAAACCACCATATATAATTATTTTAAACCAATCATGGTAATTTTATTCATTTCACCAGAGATCATGTTAGCAAAGTTTATGTTACCAAATTCTGGGCAAAGAGACTTAAATCTGAGTCTACAAGTATGCTTTTAGAAATGGGAGAGAGAAGAAGAAAGTGATGCGGGAGGTGGGGGATTGAAAGTCGACAGTCTCTTTTAGTCTCTTTTTCCTTTGGATATTGTCTGGTCATATGACCAGAAATGGCTATAGCCGTCTTGAACCAAGAATGGTTTTAGAAACAAAATCAAAGCTTCAGAGATAGTAAAGAAGAAAGATTTGAAAAAATGTGAGTAATTGATTACATCTTTGAATCACTGAATTTTACTAATCCTGAAGCCACCATACCTTGGGATTTTTTAAGGTGAGACTATAAATCTTGTTGCTTAAACCACTTGAGTTGCATTTCCCACTAACAGCAATGAAATATATGCTAATTTACTCACTTCACTGAAGAAATGAGGGAGCAATAGACCACAGGAAATAAGGAACTAAGTTAAATCTCAGTTACTGAGGATCATATTTAGGATATAAAGCTAATATGCCCACATCTAAAGCCAAGCCTCATTCTATTAAAGCATGGGAATGAGGTAACCCATGGCCACAGTGAAAGTTGTTTAGGTGTATTGTAAGCTTCAATACTTTTCCATTATCTTTTATCCTTCATTATGTCACTTTTCACTGTCGTCACCTTTTAGAAAGTGTAATTCAAAGAAAATAGCCATATATTAAAGTATGTCTTTTCGGGTAATTTAAAAGCAAATGATAGAAATTGGCATTTTAATTTGTATGTAATGATTCTTAATGCAAATACAGTTGGCTCTTGAACAACACAGAGGTTAGAGGTGCTGACCCCCTACACAGGCAAAAATCCACATATAACTTTTGACTCCCCTAAAACTTAACTAATTAATGGCCTACTGTTGACCGGAAGCCTTACCTATAACATAAACAATCGATCATCACCTCCTGTGTTTTGTACACTATATGTATTATATACTGTATTTTTACAATAAAGTAATCTAGAGAAAAAAATGTTATTAAGAAACTAATGAGGAGAGAAGATATCTACTCCTCATTAACTGAACATGCTTCATCATAAACATCTTTACTTTTGTTGCCTTTGCATTGAGTAGGCTGAGGAGGAAAAAGAATAGGAGGGATCCGTCTTGTCTCAGGGATGGCAGAGACCGAAGAGGTGGAGGAGGCAGAAGGAGAGGCAGGAGAGGCAGACACACTTGGTGTAACTTTTATTTTTTAAATTCTGTGTATAAGTAAACCCAGATAGTTCAAAACCATGTTATTCAAGGGTCAAATATAAAAGTATAACATATTAAGTCTGGATTACAATCCTGACACAAAGCAGTAAAGTTTTCTTACGTAAACTTTCTGGTTTGCTGCAAAATATGCAGTGCCTCAAATACCAAAAGATGTCTTTACCATAATAAAATAAATTAATTGGCTTCTTTTAGGTGAATACACTTTCGGAAAGTGGTGTTTATTTGAAAAACAACAACAACAACAAAAAAAAAAACCTAAAAGAACAGAAAAATCACATTGCTTTCAGAGATTCACAAATGTTCAATGGTTATAAATTTTTAAAACCCACTCCAAGGTAAAGCAATCATCTCTTCATAGCATCTCTTCTGTTATTTCTCTTCTTATCACCTTTAAGTAAAGCCTTTGTGTATTGTAAGTCAGATGCTTTTGAAGATAATCGATATAATAATGAGGGTTTTTTGGTGTGTTTGTTCATTTCTTTTATTTGCTTGGAAGTAATATGTAAGACATGGTGAGATCATTTAAATAAATATTTTCACCAAGTTAACTACTTTTATATTTTTTTCTGTGGCATTTGAAACAATCGTCTTCACTTCTTTGCAAAAATGTTCTCTTACATTTAAATGTAAGAAAATTTGGTGATTGTGATTCAATTATTTTTAATAATACAATCATGAGCTGCATAACAATGCTTCAGTCAATGACAGACTACAAATAAAAGATGGTTTTATTGTATATTTACTATGTTTAGATATGCTTAGGTATACAAACACCATCGTGTGAAAATTACCTACAGTATTCAGTGCAGTCACGTGCTGTACAGGTTTGTACCCTAGGAAATAGGTTGTACCACATAGCCTAGGTATGTAGTAGGTGTGTAGTAGGCTATATCATTTAGCTTTGTGTGAGTACCTTCTATGATCACACAATGACAAAAATCATCTAACGACACATTTCTCTGAATGTATCCTTGTTATTAGGTGATACGTGTATGTTTACTAGATCAATCTACTAATTTTCCCTTTGCCTTACTAATATTTTATTCTTTGTTTCTCATTAAAAGTTTGCCATGTGAAGTAAAAAATATTTATTCTACTTCCTTAACAGAGAAGCTGGAAGCTTTTTGAGACATAAATGTTAGGGAAACTAAAGGATTTGGCTTGTAAATACAAAAAATAGTATTGAATCTACAGGCTGGAGTTTTGAGCACTGCATTTCTCCCACTGGCTTTTTCTGGACTTAATATAAATGAGGTTTGTTCTACACAGACTTGGGTCTCTCCTGGTCTGTGAGCTGCTATTACCACTTGAAAGCAACTCTATCCTGGAAGAAGGCAGAGCTCATTTTTCTAGTTGTCTCTGTGAGATAGCCAGGGATCATACATACTTGGGCAGCCTTCTCCTTATATAGATCTCCTTGTTGTTTGATAATGGCAAGGATATTCAGGCCTCTTCAAGAAGTAGAAAGATTAACAATTGCACATTTTAAAGCCCATGAAAAAATAATTCAATGAACATTTTTAAACATCATAAGAATCTTTTCATTGTCCATGACAATATTTGGTTGAATAATGACTACCCTAGACATCAGCTCCTAATCACTAGAACCTGTAAACATTACCTTAACAGGATAAAGGGCCTTTGTAAATATGATTAAAGGAAAGATTTGAGATTGGGAGATTATTCTGGATTATCAGGATGGACCCTGATCAGACAGGCATCCTTCAAGAGGGAGCCTGAAGGAGATTTATCACAGACAGAAGAGTGATCACAGAGGCAGAGATTGCGGTGATGCGGCCACAAGCAGAGGAATGCCAGCTGCCACCACCCAGCTGGACAAGACAAGAATGGGCTTCTCTCCTAGAGCTTTCCGAGAGAGCACGGCCCTGCTGACATCTTGGTCACCACCTAGTGATATTGATTTTGGACTTATGGCCTCCAGAACTGTGAGAGAATAAATTTCTCTGGTTTTAAGCTACCAAGTTTGTGGCAATTTGTTACAGAAGCCATAGGAGTTAATATAATGATAGATTCAAGAAAAAGAAATATACTCTTGAGTTCTTTTAGAAGGTCATATACTTTAACACCTTTACATGTATTTTTTAAGAAAATGCAGCTCTTTGTGTCTTTCTTCAGATATTCTAAATTAGGAAACCATAGAAATTGCCCATATAGAGCAGTGATGGGTACTTCATTTCCATTTCATGTACTTAAGTACCTCAAGCGACTCAAGTACCTTGCAAATTAACTTATGAATGTGATCCTGTATAATTACCTTTCCTGTGCAATTTAGGTAAATATATTCCATTAGGGATTTGTAAGATTACCTTTTTAATTGTGATTTTTCATGCCCACACAAAGCTCTCTTTTCCCTTCAAAAGCATAACACTTATATCAGGAAGGTTGTAAATATGCACACACCATCAATATGGAAATAAATTTATACTGACAATGACCTAGTTACTTACAACCTTTGTTTCAATTCTGATTGAAACAAGGTAAAAATTACTTCAGTTTAGGGGGTATGAGCCTGTGACTTTTCATAGCGGTAACCCTTGTTCACGGTGAAAAGAAAGTTTTATCTGTATAAAGAATAAAGATTAGGCTAAGATTTGTGGCTTTCATGTGGCCATCTTAGATCCATTTGTGAAGTATTTTAAAAGATTTTCAATCATTTTGGTTGGCAATTTCAAAATTAGTTTCATATTGTATCAAAATATTCTATCAATTTTATATTCTTTTTATGGTCATGAATGATTTTTGACAAAATAACTGCTTCAGAAAGTTAGACACTCAAAGGACAATCTCCTTTAAATGATTTGGACACAAATTTGTCATTGCACTGTCATTTACATTTGCTGAATGATTATCAAGAAAAAGCCCCATAAAAATCAAAACACAGCAAAGTATCTTTTAAACATGAGGCAGCACAACCACATTCCTATATAGAAACTACTTCAGAAAACAAATTGCAAGGCTTCAGCCTAAATTAAGTAAATCAAAACTGAAGAAAAATTACAGGATGCCTGACAGCGTGGGAAAACCACACACCTGAAAATTACAAATAAGTGTAAATTACTATGTGCAAAGTTTTTTTTTTTCTAGTTACTCATCACATTCAGACTTTTGAAAACCAATGAAAACTGCTATAGTTTTTGCTTTTGTTTTGGCCTGTTATTTGTTTCTTGAGGAATGATGGGTCTACCGAAACACATTATTTTACATAAAATCAAACCACATTATCACCTGATACAGTTAGCATGGGCAAGTCCCAGTTTGCTCACTAAGGCCCGAAAGTGTTATTATGAAAGATTTTCATACTGCAAATTCTGCATGTTGTATGGGATGATCACTAGCCTAGGAACAGAAACTTGTATATATGTCCAGCAGGAATCACTGTGGAAGTTTAACTAAAATGAAAGCTACAGAAAACTACCAGGATTATATGTGCTAGAAGATTAAAGAGCATGGCCACAAATTCCAAAGGATCTAATTCTGTTTGACATCAAGAAAAAAATGTAAATTGCTTTATGTATTCTTTATTGGCTCATTCAGATGTCTTGCAAAGAGAATACAATTCTCTTGGAATAAGAGAGAAATTTAAATTCTATCACATTAATACTAGATATTTTTATAATATTAATTCATTTCTGGCATATAATGATTTATTAAATGGAGAGTTTCCAAATACATGATGACATTTTACTTCAAGTATAATTTATGAGAGCTAATGCCATTTTTGCAAGCCCTATGCATTTGACAATCTATAAATTTAGATAACCATTATGTTTTCCACTTTTTTATCAGCTATTTTATGAACCTGTGGGCCTTAATAAAAGGTTATATATTCATAACTTATAAATTATAAACAAGTGTTAACTTGCTTCAAATTTAAGCTGCAGTTGCTGGAGAAGTCCTAAGCATACGATTAAAAATTTCTTTTGAGTATTCAAGTACTACTCGGGGAAAAATTTCCATAGAAACCTGTAATGGGAAAAAGAAACTATCAGTAGTTCAATTTGTAGTAAAAGTTGCAATATACTAAATTGGAGACTGTCTTATTAAAAAAAAAAAAAAGCTTAAACTTATAAAATCTGTAGAAGAAAAACATGAAGAAAGTAACATGATTTTGTGTAACGCTCTGGACACACTGAGTCATTAGGTCCTTGGACAAATTCTCCAAGACCTTTATACACTGTTCTTCTTTTGTGTGGGTCATTGTTCTCTCAATCTCTACCTGACCAAGTCCCACTTTTCCTTCTGATTTCAGCTTGCACATGACTTTCTCTTCAAAGTATAATTTTCTCTTCAAGGTCATGCCTGACTACCACCCTGTCACCTGAGATATAATTAGGTGGGCAATCTGTTTTCACTTACCTTTCACTTATATTATCAAAATACAGCAATTGTCACATTATGGTAAATGCTATTTACACTCTAGGTTCACAGGACCATTAACTCTCTAAGTTCAGAGACTGTGTCTGTCCTGATCACCTAGGCTTAAATAAGTGATTAGCCAATAAGGGGTGCTCAACAGCTAGTATAATTTTATTGAGTAATAAAAATAAATAAATAAATAACTAGGGAGTGTGAGAATAGAAAAGATGCTGGGACTGAATGTCTGTGTTCTTAGATTATCAGGTTAAAGGTACAAGATTCTGTCATTTTCACCTACTGCAAGCAGGCCCTATAGCCCTCCATTAGTGGAAACTCAGAATTTTAAATAATTTTCCCATTTTCCAAATCGCCATTAGAAAAAAACAAACAAACAAACAAAAAACACTTTACACTCAGTAACAAAGAAGAATTCAAATGCTTAGTTTTAGAGACTGTCTCCACTTTTTGACAAAGACCCAATTTTATAAATCTAAGTTTGATGTAGCCCTTAATTCTTTCATACCATTTGCAGGGATATAAATTGCTTCAACCTTTTGGAGAAGACCTTCTACATAACTAACCAACATGTAAAACTCACATACATTTTGACCTAGCCATTCTAAAACCATACAAAAATATGTATACAGTTGTGCACATTAGTAAATAATTACAGACAACTCAAATTCATTTCTTGAAGAAATGGCTAAATAAATAATAGTATAACAAGATATTGGTTGGATAAATATGGTATAATGTAGCTATTTAAAACAATGAAGATGAGTTGTCTATATTGATATGTAAGAGTCCATAGATATTGTTAGATGAAAGAAAGCACATTACAGAACAATATATGTAGACTGTAATTACATTGTACTTTTGTGTGCATGCATACACACACATATTCATTTATGATTCATTCATTAAGTATTTCTTGAGAAAATATTATGTGCTAAGAAGTGCTCTGTGCATGGGGTATAAAATGTCAAATGAGACAATCAGGCAACAGAAGGAAATCAAGGGTATCCAAATTGGGAAAGAAGAGGTCAAACTATCACTCTTTGTTGATGATATGACCTTACATCTAAAAAACACCAAAGATTCTGCCAAGAGAATACTGGAATTGATAAATGAATTTAGCAAAATCTCAGGTTACAATATCAATGTACACAAATTGGTAGCATTCCTATATACCAATAGCAGTCAAGCTGAGAATCAAAACAAAAACTCAATAACTTTTATAATAGCAACAAAGGAAATAAAATGTCTAGGAATATCCTTAACCAAGGAAATGAAAGACCTCTACAGGGAGAACTACAAAACACTGAGGAAGGAAATTGATGAGGATGTAAACAAATAAAAAAAATATCATGCTCATGGATCAGCAGAACCAACAGTGTTAAATGTCTATACTACACAAAGTGATTTACAGATTCGATATGGTCCCCATTAAAATACCAACATCATTTTTCACAGATCTAGAATAAAGTAATTCTTCACTTCATATAGAACCAGAAAAGACCCTGTATAGCCAAAGCATCCTTAAGCAAAAAGAAAAAAAATCAGGAGGCATCACTTTACCGGACTTCAAGCTATACTACAAAGTTATAGCAACCACAACAGCATGGTACTGGCAAAAGAACACAAACATAGACCAATGAATCAGAAAAGAGAACCCAAATATAAAACCATACACATATTACTAACTGATCTCTGACAAAGCAGACAAAAATGTACACTGGGGAGAGAATCCCTATTCAATAAATCATGCTGGAAGAATTGGATAGCCACATGTAGAAGACTGAAACAGGATCTGCACTTCTCACCACTCACAAAAATCAACTCATAATGAATAATAGACTTAAACCTAAAGCAAAAAACTAAAAGAGTTCTAAAGGAAAATGTCAGAAAAACTCTCATAGATATTGGCCTACACAAAGAATTTATGAGGACACCCAAAGGCAATCACAGCAGCAACAAAAATAAGTAAATTGGACTTGTAAATTAAAAATCTTTTGCATGGTCAAGGAAATAATCATTAGAGCAAATGGACAACCTACAGAATGGGAGAAAATATTTGCATGCTATGCATCCTACAAATGGCTAATAACCAGAATCTACAAAGAACTCAAGCAAATCAGCAAGACAAAAATTCAAACAACCCCATAAAAAACTGGGCAAAGACATAAACAGAAACTTTTCAAAAGGAGATAGACTAATGGCCAATAAACATATGAAAAAAATGTTCGACGTTTATAATCATCAGGGGAATGAAAATCGAACCACAATAGATATCTCCAACTCCAGTGAGAATGGCTATTATCAAAAAGGCCCCCAAAACAGATGCTGGCATGGATGTGGAGAGAAAGGAACACTTGTACACTGCCGTTGGGACTGAAAACTAGTACAACCTCTATGGAAAGTAGTATGGAGATATCTCAAAGAACTAAATGTAGATCTACCATTTGATCCAGCACCCTATTATTTGGAATTTAACCAAAGGAAAAAAAAGTCATTTTATCAAAAAGACACTTGCCCACAAATGTTTATTGAAGCACAATTCACAATCACAAAGATATGGAATCAAACCAAGTGCCCATCAATACATGAGTGGATTAATAAAATGTGGTATATGTGTAACATGGAGAACTACTCAGCCATTAAAAAATGGTGAACTAATACTGGTCGTAACAACCTGGATGGAACTGGAGGTCATTCTCCTAAATGAAATAGCTAAAGAATGGAAAATCAAACACCACATGCACTCACTATTAAAATGGAACTAATTGAGCAACACTCATGTGCCCATATGGTAGTAAAACCCAATGGAAATTGAGAAGGTGGGAGGGGGAAAGAGGAGATGGTTAAATACATACCTATCCGGTATAATGCACACTATCTGGGTGGTGGGCACATTTATAACTTTGACTCAAACTGTATAAAACCAACACATGCAACCAAAATATTTGTGCCCCCATAATTTTATGAAATTAAATAAAATTCGCTATAAAATATTAGCAGTTTTAATGATACAGCAAAGTTACAAGACATACAATTTACTATAAAAACAAAACTGTGATGTTCAAGCTAAAATAAAATAGAAGTCAACAAGAAGGACATACATCTTTAGATAACAAAGCCCAATTATGGGGTAGAAATAAAGGAATAATTTATTCATTGTCTCTATTCCTTCATATCTGCAGTTTGCAAAAGTCTTATTAGAACTTCTGTAACCCTATCTCTATCTATGACATAGTGCTTCAACTCCTTGATCTTACTGTGGCCCTAGTGAGTTTTCAATGTTCTATTCTTGGATCATGTAGGTAAATGTCCACTTGATAGAGAGTGTTTACAGACCATGCATCTTCCCTGTAGGGGGACTTTAGAATGAGTGGTCATGATGACAATCTCTTCTAACAGAATTCAGATTCTCCATAGATAGCTAAACTTAATGTACTCATTTATTTTTAAAATAGTGTTTTGGAGCACTTAAGGTTAGTCATAAAGTCTTGGATATGGGAATTCAAGTGGATAAAAGCATATAAAATATAAATCATTAATTTAAATAGGCAAGATGAGTCATGGCATAAATTAGTCATAAAATACTTTTTCCAGACATATTATTTTTGTCCTTTTTTCATGTCTTTTTTATTAATTGTTGTTATTATTTTGTCTCAAAAATAAGGGTGAACTGGGGAGTATTAGTAAATTATTATTCAATGTGTTTTGATTCCACAGAACGACTTTTGTCAGTGCAATATGTTTAAAGGTCCTGCACTAGACAAATATAATAAAAGCCTAGGGATCTTTATCAGGTTAATGGTATAAGAAGAACAGAGACATTATAAAAATTCTATGCTCAACAAAATTATGGGTTGACAGAGTCTTGTGTGAAAAAGATATCCTAAGGATAAGCATGAGAAAGTACAAGGGAATTTACTCAAGTCTCATGAAAAACTAAATATTTCCAGAAATGTCAAGGGTGTTTAATGAGGTTTTGACAAAGGAACTGGTCAATGGCAATAGATCAAGAATGGAGTGGGTAGCTTCTTCCACCCTGCACCCTTTGCTCCCAAGAACCAAAAAGGTAGAGGGACAGTAAGCTACTCCTAACCATGAGACTGCCATTTAGCTCTTTTGATATATTTTCTGCATGTATCCTTGAAAGCCAAATAGACTGATGGTATGAACATATTGTACCTGTAGATCTTTTAATCATTTCCAAATCTGGGACAAACTGATACAGGTAATAAAAATTTGAGACTCTATTAAACATTGATTCTGAGATATCACCTTGGGAATTAGTAATAGCATTCTGGAGCTCTGGGATAAATACATGCATTACTATATGTATTTTATAGTCTTAAGCTTATCTATGGTACTGAGAAATACTTAACAAGATAAAGAGAAATGAGAGTTGATTATGGCCTTTGTTGTAGTTGAAATTATTGGTAACATTTACCAGAATGGTTTTAGTTCGGTGGTAAGGTATAAGCTTGATAGAGTTGACTAAAAAACACTGCGCAGTAAAAATAAATTGGAGATAGCAGCTTAAACAAGTTTCTAAAGAATCTTGTCACAAATGAAATAGAAATGGATGGTAGCTAGACAGGAATGTGGGACTACAAGAGAGTTTTTTAATGACAGGAGATATTATAGCGTGTTTGCATGTACATTGGGATGGTCAACTGAATGAGGGTGGGGCATGACACTGGATTAAATAATGTTCTTGAATGATGAAAATGGATGAGATACATCCACAATGACAGGATTGGACTTAGATATGAGCAGAGAGTCCATCCATTGTAACACGAAGGCAAAGTCTGAATACAGACACAAATAAGATGGAAGATTTTGTGGTAGGAAGGTGACATCATCTCCTTATCACTGCTCTGGTTTCTCAGAGAAGTGAAAAGTAAGTTCATGAAATGGGCAAAAAGCAGGGAAGTGTTGGATATTTGTGAAGAGAAGAGACATGAAATAGTTGTCTGAGAGAGGGAGGGAGGAAATTCCCTACAGAAATGTAGTAGGTTTGATATAACAGTGACTTGGCCGCTACTACAGATAGGAGAATCAGGGTGGGCTACTCTGAGAAGGGGGCATTTAACCAAAGAACTAAATAAAAAGGAGTCAAGTGTGCAATTATCAAGAGAAAGATCATTCTAGGAAGAAAGAAATAGCAAACAAAACATCTCAAGGCAAGAACAAGCTTGCATGTAAGGCTCTGAAACAAGGCCAATGCTGTTTGGGGCTGGGTATGAAGGAGAAGGTGCTATAAGATGTGCCAAGAGCCAATTCCTGTTAGTCTCTGTAAACTAAGGTAAGAATACTAGATTTATAACACATGTAGTTACTTGTTAAAAAGATATTCCTGTTTGCTTTGTTTAATAAGCTACCTAAACACTGGCATAATAGGAGACAAGTGCCATGAGATCCCAGATGATGTGCTTGACCAACAATAAACTTGCTAAGGGGGTGGATCAAAACATAGTTTGTAACTCTTACCCCATCACCTATCTCTAGACCCTATCAAAACAGTGGAAAGATTCACTGAGAGACTGATGAAAACCGATAGTTTACCAGAGTGCCTGCTTCCCTGTATCCAGTTACTCACTTCTGCTATCACATCTTTTGTCTCAACATACTAGGGACTTGGGTGATAAGAGACCTCACCAAAGGGGTCTGCCTGTCAGAGTGATGTGACCTAATTGTAAAGAATCCACATGGGCAATAGCATCAGAGGGAGGAGCTGAGAGGTAAATTACAAGTAGGCATTTGGTGGAATACAATCCCGACCAGAAAAAGATATAGCTGGAAGTCTCAAGTGAGTTATGGATTTCAAAGAAAGACGAAAACCCCACAAACATGCTTTTAGACTTCTGTTACACAGAAGGATACAGCAGCCGATACAATAGCATGAGTCACATAAGACTTTGACATTTCTGCTAAATCCTTCTTTCCTCTACACCAGATTCTGGGGAAGCCAGGAATAGCAGCTATCCAGTGAGGGAGGAAAGAAAGAAAGGAAAAAAGACAAAACAAACCATGTTTCTTTCTTCTGCCATAGTCTTAAAAATCTGATTCAGGCTTGAGCTGTCAAGGGAGAGACTTTAAATTACATGACAGATTGAAGTGTTATTATATTTGACTGGCCTGGCCTTTTTTTAATACCAGAAAACAAGACTGCTCTTCAATATATGAATGTGACTAGAAAACCTATAGAATTAGCCCAAGAAAACAGCCTGAGATGGAAAGGAAAATTCTAAAAGAGTGATTTTGAATGGCAGTGGTGAGACAGTATAGAGATGTTTCCTTCTTTACTCATTCTGGTCTAACTCATTTAGTAAGTGAGTCATATGTGTGTTTTGACAGGAGGCTTCTGAAGGATTTTAGTCAGGGAGTGACATTTTATAATCAACAGATTGAACAGATCACTTTACTGGCTGTGTAAGAAACAGAATTTCGGAAAGGAAGAGAGAAAGCAAGGGGACAAGCTACGAGGCTATGACAATAGTCCAGACAAAAGATGGTGGCAGCTTGGGCTAAAGTGGGTATTAGTGGGGATGGAGAGAAAGGGGAGGTTCTGTTATCTGCTTTGAAGTTGGATTCAGTAGGACCGAATGATCTGGGAGAGAGGAGTAAATAGAAATGAAGAGCAACTGCTGTATTTCAGGCTCAACCAACTGAGAATTGACATTTCCAGAGATGTAGAAGTTTGGGCAAGGAGCAGAGTACAGTTGAGGAGACAAATCAATAGTTCTGTTTTGGTCATATTAAATTCGAGGTGCCAAGTAGACATCCATTTAAAGACATGACATTTGGAATTGGTGGTAGGAGTCTGGAGTTGTGGAGGGAAGGCAGAAATGCATATGCAGATTCTGGAGTCTTCAGCACATAGTATTTAAAGGCCTTAGTTGAAAACAAGTCATCCAGGAAGAATGAACATAAAGAAAAGAGCAGTGGTGCCAAGATAGATCCATGTGGCCCTGCCACATTTGGAGTTTGAGGAGAGGAACGAAAAGGAGATTGAGGAGGCACAATGGTCAAAGAGGTAGAAGGAAAAATAAGAAAGTTTTGTAACTCAAAGCCATGAGAAGAAAGTTTCAAGAAGAATGGAATGGGCAACAGAGTCAGACACTGATGATGAAAGCTTACTAAGAAAAAAAAAGAGCAGTTATCATTTGGTTTGGTTGAAAAAAGTCATTAAAGACTTTGCAATTAATTCTCAGTAAATTGATTGAAAAAGCATCTAAAATTCAGAAAGTTGAGGAATGGGAGATGATCAACTGCACATACAAGCTATAGATAAATCATTCCATCAAGAAGTGAATGGAATCCAAAAGCACAGAAGCCAAAGGAAGTATGGGCGAGAGCCATAGGAAAAAATAAAAGCAAACAAAACAAAACAAAAAATAATTTAAAAAAAAAGATTAAACATTAAACACTTGAGAACATGTTTGAGCACTGATGAGACTGATCAGTGGAGGTGGATGATTCGATAATGCAAGGTGGAGAGTGAGATTGGAAGAGTGACACTGTTGAGAATTTAATAGGTAATGAAATCCAGCACGAAATTTAAGGGTATGGCCTTGAGAGGAGTGCAGATATTTCTTCTGCAGTGAGAGGACCAAAGGCAGACAGTTAGGGGAAAGGCAAATTATTTTTATGATAGTGAGATAAGAACATTCCTATGCAATTGCTTTTATTTATTTTTCAAATGAACTGCTACAGACATGCACCTTTTTCATCTCTGATTTCACAAAACTGATACTCAAAAGTATAAATTCTCTTTGCCAATTCAGCTAGCAGAGTCATGAAAATGGCGTTGCTCTCTCTTCTGAGCAACAATAGCAGATCTAATTTGACTTTTTTTTTTTCACTTTTCTTCAGTGATTAGGAAACTGCTAATAATCTGATATACAGGATTAATTTGGAAAACCATACCTGCAATCACATCTTGTATTTTTGTTTTCAGTCCCCAGATTCCATGGCAGCTTTTTACAGAAGAAATATTCTACCTTTGAAGTGAATGATAAGAAAGATAATGGGAGTGTGCATCATATTGTCCTGTTTATCTATAAACATTCCCACTCCACCAAATAAGGTTGTGTTTTAAAAGCCTAGATATTTATAATATTAAATTTTGCCTATGCTTACAATAGATTAAAATGAACTTTTCCAGTTAATGGAAGAATTAAGTCAATGACAGCCATGGTTATTGCCATTAAGAGGCCAGAGATTTAGGAACTTAAGTGTAGCTGAAAGAAAGCCAGTAGTCAGTGGCTCAGGGTTACAGTGTACATCTCCAGTGGTCCATTTGCATTAACTACAATGTGGGCAGCACCATCTGGAGTAGTTAAGTGAAGTGACCTTGGGTAGACTTAGTGTTTCTCGATTAGGGCAAGAACTTGGCACAAGGACTGTTCCTTAGCTGAATTGCCCCAAGAAAATCTAATTGAGTATATCATTGGTTTTATTATAGTCACTCAGGAAGTGGCTTATTCCACAACAATGCATAATTACACCTCATTCCCTGTAAGGCAGAAACTCCTTCTATTCTCCATCTCTACCATTTTTAGGTACTAATAAAATGTGTCATAGTTGATAAATAAGAGTGGGCTACTTACCTTTCCTGCTCCTGCTGGAATAAACTGTAGATATTCAACCTACTAACTTGGCATATGTATGCATGCACAGATTCAGGGGCAGATTTCAGTATTTCTATTTTATAGCTCCATTGTAAAGAAGCCAAAATGAACATTATGAAAATAAGCATCCTCATGGGATACTGCTTTAAAAGGTCATAGTTTGGCAGAGGAAATGAGTATGTTTTTCCCTAGCATCTAAAAGGTTTGGAACCAAAACAGATTTTTATAACTAAGAAGTGGAAGTGGATGTCTCCTATATAATAAACAAATATTTGTCTGATTTACATTGAAATCAGTGAATCAATCAGCTTCTATTTATTCTATGTACCAGGAAATTTGCATTCCTTCTATATTTCTTCCTGAATGTCTTTCATTGTTCAAAATACTGA
>RJWJ010021700.1:0-27589 GCA_004363605.1 Indri indri | reverse complement strand
GTAGGGGTCAGAGCAGGACACAGCAACAATGGCACCATGCTCACAGAAAAAGTTATTTACGATATTATTTCCTCTGAAGGATAATTCCAGTAGAAAATAGGTGAGTGTCAGGGAACAGACTATACCCCATGCGTAGGGCCCAGACACTAACGATGCACAGAGCTTTGGGGACATGACAACTGTGTAGAGCAGAGGGTTACAAACTGCCACAAATCGGTCATAGGCCATCACTACCAACATGAAGGTTTCTGTCACCACGAAGATACAGGCAAAGAAGAACTGCACGATGCATCCTGTGAAGGAGATGGTCCTGTCCTCCACAAACAAGTTCTCCAGCAGTTTGGGTGTCACTGTGGTGGAATAACAGAAATCGACAAAGGACAAGTGGCTGAGGAAAAAGTACATGGGGGTGTGGAGTTTGGGGTTGATCCTGATGATCATAATCATGCCCAAGTTCCCCAGCACAGTGACCGTGTAGATGGTCAGGAATGCCAGGAACAGGGGCACCTGGAGGTCCGCATATTCTGAGAAGCCCAAGAGGGTAAATGTGACTCCAGCAGTGTGATTTTCTTGGTTCCTGGGAAAAAATAGGAACGTTGATTGAAAGAAGTGAGAAGAAAAATTTGGAGAAAGTAGATTAAAATGAGGAAATGTCGAGAGGCTTAATGATTATTCATAGAGTGCTATGGAAAACACTGAGTTTCAACGACTACATTATTTCAAAAGCTTGAGTTCACTAGTATCACAATTATAAATACGAAATTGGTGTGAATGGAACAATAAAAGTTGGGAGTTCAGAGAGGAAAAAATAAATCAGTGGGCCCTGGTATATTTTAAACAATCAGACTTTGTATCATCAGAGGCAACTGGCTTCATAGGTAGGGCCAGTCCAGCTTTTTATATGATTCAGAGTTCACTAAAAATGCCTATCTTAAAAGAAATAGTTATCATAAATTTCAACAATTTCTTCTCTTCCTCACCTTTTAAACTTGAGAACTTAGTACTCAAATAAGAAAATCAGAAAATTAATGACTCACTGAGATGGCCGTTACTTTTTTCTATCGTTTCTGTAGCTATTTCTAAATTTCCCTTTCCAATGACCTTTCTGCACTTAATTGCACATTTCTCTCCAAATATTTTAGATCTATCTTGTAAAACAATAATGCACTTGATCATCCAGTTGCCTACTTAATGAAAATTATAAAAATCTGTTGCCTCTTCTTCATGTATTATAATATCAGGTATTCAGAATGATTTGGGGTGAAAACACACAATAATAATATATCCAGACCATTTTTATTTTGCTGGAGATATTTCTATGACATCGTGCTTAGGTGGTCAATTTAACCTATGTAGATCTCCCAAATGCTAGACTCTGCTTCCTGAGAAATTGCTATGGTTTTCATTTGGTTATGGATTATTTTGCATTAAATTGATTTTCATGGACAGTGTACGCTATCTTTGCATTGCCTTATTCTCTTAGTTTTATCATCTCTTCCAACAATTTTATCTTCACTTTAGTTATTCTTCATAGCCATGGTTATACTATTAAATATGTTGTTATCAGTAACTATAAACTGAAAAATATCAATTTCTTGAAACTTCTGTAAGAATATAATACTTTTTATCATTTACCATTTTATCATTGTTGCTACACATTAAAATACAATTAATGAGTGTAAATGTTGAACGCTAAGAAATAGTAGGTGTTCAATAATACTTGAGTAAATGAAGGCATATATGAGTGAATGAACTCTTGGCATATAATATACATGTATGGGGCAAAGTTTTATACTGATAGTAAGGAAGTTAGACTTGCCTATTAAATTAGGACCACACTGTAAACTCACAATACACTGAGACACATCTTGAATTCTATAAAACAAGGAGCTGTAGTGAAACATCAAGGGACAATAAGCATCCTAAATTAGTATAACATGAGGACAGTTGGGGGGGAAATGATGCATTGTATTATGTTTTAAATGTTCTGAGTTCCTTCAAAATAACTCAACCGCCCTTTTCCATCATTGTAATCTAGAATCAGATCATGACTGCTTACTGAAAGCCAAAATAACACCAGATACAAAGGAAATACAATTCCACATAGAATTCATTAAAAATAATATGCTTTATCACAAGCTGAAATTAAACGCTCTATAATTGTCACTGAGTTATGATGATTTTATCTTCCAACAAGATATACAGCACTTATGTTTCCTACATATATATAAAAAAGATATCATACATATATACACGTAATTTTCTTTAATTGCTCATTTAGATTCATTTGACACCTGCAACTTGACCTTCTGCTACATTTATTATTAATTCCTAAATGTATTTTTTTGTTTCACGCAAACTCATTGAGTGAAATTTCCATAACTGAACATACTTTTTCACTTTTTCAAGCTCATTCCAAAATCTATGTTTGTTCCCTATGGTTGCTCTAACAAAATCTGAGCAGCCGAGGGTTAAAAGGGAAATCATCACCATCAATGAAAACCATATTTCATATGCATATGTGTGTGCATATATATATATATTCAGCTCATTATTACCCATCCATCTTTTCCACTTGTGTAGCTTTTCAACCCACCTCTTACACTTTGTATTCATAGCGACAGACTTTGAACCAAATTTCACAATCTCCAATTTAGTCTCAAGAAGTGTCACCCATGTTCACCTGACTGAGAGCTCATTGTGCTGTGCACATTTTTCCCCTCCTTTCTAGACATGTCCCCTCTGGCTTTCTCATTGCATATTTGCTGTATACTTGGCACTGTAATAAGCATTTTAGAAACTGTAAAATTATCAAATATAGGCCCTGGCCTCAATTTTTTTTATTTTGAGAATTAGCTGAGGACTAATGCATGTAATTGCAAATAATATAATACGACAACTAATTCATATTCCTTTTTTTTTTTTTTTTTTTTTGAGACAGGCCCTCGCTCTGTTACTCACGCTAGAGTGCAGTGGTGGAAAAATAGCTCACTGTAATCTCAAACTCCTGGACTCCAGCAATCTTCCTGCCTCAGCCTCCAAAGCTGTTAAAACTACAGGCATGTGCCACCACACCCAGTAACTTATTACTTATTAAAACTAAAGTTTATACACATAAAAAATGAGGAGGACATTATGATTAAAAATAATGAAAATATTTGCTGGTAAGGCAGGTCAATTAGTAATAATAAATATGGTAAAAGATAATGAATCAAATATTTCTTAGTTAGAGGAACTAAATGATTATCATGGCCATCAGATTTACACATGAGTTTGCCTCCTGCAAAGAATATTGGAACACATCATTTTCCTTCTAAAATGAAATAAAGTAAGAGTTAAAGCAACTCACCTAAGTGGAGAACAATTTGACTTATTCATTTATTGAAGCTTCTTTGCAAAAATTAATATAATCTAGGAAAGTTCCTGTTGAGAATTCAACTTTTTTTTAATATCAGACCTAAAGTGTATTTCAATGAATGTTTTAAGGAAATGACTTTTTCCCCTAATGCTTTCAAAATAAACTCAGCAATAACAGAAAGAAAAAGAGACCAAAATGCTGAATCCTGGCATTAAACTGTGTCACACATATATGCCGCCAAGTCCTTAGGGATGTTAACTCTAGAAAACATAATTGAAGTATTGCCTTGGAGGCCACAAATTGAGCAATTAGACAAAACAATGGTTCATGTGATATTTTGGTTGCATGTAATTTCTTCTAAAGATTGGGGAATATTAATAATTTCATAACCAATTTTAATTCTATGATCTTTTTTTAAATATGTTGAACAACAGTTAATTCATTTTGACTTTAAATACTTATAAAATACAAAAGATGTACAAAAGAAGAAATCAGCTATTGGAAAACATTCAAGACATAACTATTCTTAATCTTTGTTCTATCTCTGGTTTTCTCACTCCTATGTGGGTATATATGTATCAGTGTATATACGGATAGAAATCCTACACAAGTATCATAGTTATATTGTTTGTTATACTTTGGTAATATAACATTGTATTGAGCACTTCATTTTTATATAATAACTATTCAACTTCTATAAATAGCTGTTCAAATCTTCTTCAAGTAAATGTGATGTGCAATATTCTTTAATTTATTAGATATGTGTTTCAGTGATTCTCAAAATTTATTGTGAATTTTCTTACAAATATAGATGCAAAAGATCCTTAACAGAATACTAGAAACTAAATTCAACAGCATATTAAAAGGTATTAAATTAAACACCATGCCAAATGAAATTTATTCCTGGAATGCAAGTACAGTAAAACTGATAAAAATTGGTAAGTGTAATAACATACAAGAATCAATCGATGCAATACACCATGTTAACAATATGAAGGAAAAAATATCTGATCCTCAATTGATGCAGAGAGTTTGACAAAATTTTACACCTTTTCATGATAAAAATACTAGAAAAGAACTGAGAACAGAAGAAAACTTCTTCCACATAATAAATGCCCTATGTGAAACTCCCACGTCTAACATCATACTCAGTGAGGAAAGACTGAAAGCTTTTCCCCAAGATCAAGCACCGAGACAAGGATGTTAACTTTCACTACTTCTGTTCAAGATAGTTCTAGCCGAGAAATTAGGCAAGAAAAATTTTCAAAAGGCATCCAAATGTAAAACAACTAAGTAAAGCTAGCTCTCTTCGCAGATGACATAATTCTATATATAGAAAATTCTAAAAATTCCAAATGTGCACACAAACACAAACATAACTCTTGGAACTAATAAACAAATTCAGCATAGTTGCAAGATACACATTCAACATACAATAATCAGTTACACTTTTATACTTCCAATGAAGAACCTGAAAAGAGCATTAAGAAAACAAAGGCAATATAGATAACCAAAGTGTTTATACCCCCGTAACATTCTGAAATAAAAAAATAAAGTTTAAAAAAAGAAAAAAGGAAAATGAAAAAGAAAACAAATCAATGAGGTATTGATTCATCACAGTCTGTATCATCCTTGTCCTTTTCTTTCCTCCCACAGCTGTTTATCCCTAAAAAATACCCTTCATGACTCAGATCTGGGTCAAGATCTGAGTCCAGGGAACATAACTGCCACATTTTTAAAAAACTGCGAATTGTTTAAGTGTTGCCAAAAACTACATTTTGTTCAAATTCTTTTTGATTATTTTAATTGAAGTACAACTTAAAAGCAATGAAGTGAACAACTGAGATTTCAATTCAATAAATTAATGTGAACAAATTATTACACACACCAATAATATCAAAATATTAATTATTACCAAAATATTAACCAGGAGCATACATTATTCCCCTTCCCAGGCAGTAATGTTCAAAGCTAACAACTTTTCTGACACGTTGGTATACATTATTTTTACCTTTTATATTAATAAACAATATGACTTATATATTTTGTTATTTTCCTTTTCTTGCTTAATATTAAGGCTGCAAAATTCCATGATGTTATTCTGAGTATTGCTTTTAATTATTTCTATACAGTATTCAATTAAATACGAACAAAAGATATTCATTTTTTGATGGACATATGAGTTGGTTTTAGTTTGGGGAAATTAGAAATAGTGTTGTGAGTGTACTTTACCCTGTCTTTGGGGCAAATATGCATGTGTTTTATTGAATATATAACAAGGAATATAATTATGAGCTCATACTTCCAAAGAGTTTTTCAGAGTATTAGTCAACTTTACACTGACCTTCAGCATATATGAAAATTTGTTTAATCTACATTCTTGCCAAGTCTTCACTTTATCAATTAAATTTATTTTTGAAATTTGTTTATTAGATTATTTTCTAATACTTCTTGGGTATATTTTTATACTTCAAGGTTAGTTGAAGCCCTTTATGTATAATAATTATATATAAAGAGAGAAGAGGCCAAACTCATCTTTTTTAACTGGAACCTACTGCCTCTATAGCTAATCCACTCCTGTAATAATGGCATAAATCCATGCATAAGAGCAGAGCCCTCAATACCTAACCACCTCTAAAAGGTCTGACCTCTCAGCATGGTTGCACTGGGAATTAAGTTTCTAAAACATGAATGTTGAGGGACACGTTCAAGCCATAGCCATAAGGTTAAGAAATGATCTACCCTATTCTTGAGGCTGTCCACTGTGTTTCGTAATTCCTTGAATAAATTCTTCATTTCCATAAGTTCTGTTTGGTTTTTCTTTAATATTTCAATTTCCTTAGTGAATTTTTCTTCCAGTCCTGGAATTTTGTGTGTGTGTTTGTGGTTTCTTTGTGTTGGTCATCCATTTTCTCTTGCATGTCATTGAGTTTTCTTACAATCCATGTTTGAAATTCTTCTTCTGTCATTTTAGTGTTCTGAATTTGATTGATATCCATTGTTAGTGAGCTGGTACTCCACTTTGGGGGTGAGCTTTCAGTTTGATTCTTTATACTTCCAGAGTTCTTTCACTGATTCCTTCCCATCTGGAGCAGCTGTTGCTTCTTACCTTTAGATTTTCATTTCGATAATGACGTGCCCAGTGTGGTCTCTGAGCCAGCAGATGGTGTTCCTGGGTGAGATTCCACCATACCTTGCATGGTAAGTTAGTAGATGCAGTAAAAACGTGTGCAAATTAACCTCCCTGTCAGTAGGTGGCACTTGCTGGGAGGAGCCAGCTGCAGTGTTGTTTTTGGATCCTGTAACCACCTCTCATTCCTCTGGAGAGGCACTCTGGTGCCTGGGGGCCAAGGGGAGGTGGGGGAGTGAAGCTGGGCAGGGCTGGGTTGGGTGAGCCTTCGCTCAAGCTCCACAAATGCTGTTAGCAGGGGTCAAAGATCTGTTCTCTGCTTCTGGGCAAAGCTGCCAGGGAAGAGCTGAAATGGCCCCACTCGGCCAAAAAGTCTGTGTGCTCCTTTCTACCCTCCCCTATTCCACAGTTTCTCCCAGGCCTCTGCTGGCAGACAAGACCTCAAGCCAGCAATCTCCCCTGACTGTGATACTGTGATATGAGCAGGGAGGTTCCCTCCCCAGGATCACACCCTGACCTGGGAACACAGCCCTCTCATGGGAGGAGGGTTGCCCCTCGAGCAGGCTGCAGCTAGGACCCGCTCTGATCTGCCCCTGAAGGCATACACACCCCAGTAGACTAGTTCACAAATATCCCTTCTGTGCCCCCGGGGGGAATGTGATCATACATGGGTGTATGGGATCTGGCCTGCAGCCCTGTTCCCTACCCCGGAGATCAATAACTGACCCTGCCAGGAAGAACAGTGCTGGTCTCAAATCACTCATTGGGTGCCCATGCTGGGTCAATGTCTCTCTGCCTTGGGATTTGTCCCACTCTGCTGGAGTCACCAGGCAAGCAGCACCTGGGAGGGCCAGCAGGTAGGGAGCTCACAGTCCAAGTACCCTCAGTCTGCTGCAGGGCCCCAAAAGGAAAGGTCCCATTCCCTGCAGATGCCTCTGGGTAGTGCCTAAATTGTCTCTCTCAGCAGCCATGGGAGGGAAGGGAAAGGGGAAAATGAAGCAATATGGTTCCTGCCAATCCTCTCAGGTGGGGTGGGAGGTGCCTCGAGAGAGCTGGGAGCCTGGTTCCCTGTCCGCAAGAGGCTCACAGCTCACTGGCAGCAATCATCTCGCGGATGGTGATGGCAGGTCTCTCCAGCAGCTCAGGGGCCCACCAGCAGTCCAAGATGAAGGGAGGGGAAATTTAACCACCCCACCTACCCTTGTCACTGGTCTCCAAGTCTCTCATGGTTTAGACCCCGCTGATGCCTTTCTCCTTCCAGTTCTACTCCACAACTTCTTCCCATGGAGTCTCCTGTAGTTTCAGGAACCCTTCCTTCCGACCTTCATCTGATCTATGTTTGTTTGCCCTTTTGTTTTTTTCACTTTCATCTAAAATCTGTCTTTCTTGCAGAGACACTCTGGCTGGAGATTTTTCTTGTCCACCATCTAATTGTGGTATATGTATACCATGGAGTTCTACTCAGCCACAAAAAACAATGGTGATATAGCACCTCTTGTATTATCCTGGGTAGAGCTGGAGCCCATTCTACTAAGTGAAGTTTCACAAGAATGGAAAAACAAGCACCACATGTACTCACCATCAAATTGGTATTAACTGATCAACACTTATGTGCACATATAGTAGTAACATTCAGCAGGTGTCAGGCAGATGGGGCAGGAGGGGATGTGTATATTCACACCTAATAGCTGTGGTGCACACTGTCTGGGGAATGGACACGCTTGAAGCTCTGACTCGGGTGGGGCAAAGGCAAGAAACATAATCTAAACGTTTGTACACCCATAATATGCTGAAATTTTAAAAATAAAAATTAAAAAAATTAAATAGATTAATTTTATATTAACTGCTTAATACCAACTTAATGATGGCTTAGTGAGCAGAGACATGAAGAAGATCTATTTTGGAGACAGAAGGAACACGACTACTGTCAGATTTTTGTGAGAGACTCTGGAATAATAAATAATGTTTTCTTCTTTCTTAAACAACTGAGTAAATGAGGAACCTGTTCACTGATACAGAGAAGACTGGTGGGAGGAATAAGTTTATTATGAAAATGGATGATCAAAAAGTAGATTTTATTACTCTTGATCATTATATCGCTCAGTTAGAGATGTAAGTATTCTTAGAAGTAAATTGAACTTTCTCTCGATATTCAGCATTATTTCAGCACCTTTTATTGAACCAGAATATATTACATTGACACTCAAAAAATGTGTGATACCTGTAAATAGTAGCCAATAATTTGAGCAGCAACTTCTTAAAGCAAGCAGATATTTTTCACAATATAGACTCTAAGATCCTGATTTTATCTGAAATAAAGTTTTAAACTGGAACAAAAATTTGTGCCATACAGAACGTGATGAGTCAAAACAATGATGAGAACTTGAGCATGGGTCCACTACCTGCCTAGGTGCACTTCTCACCTGCGTTTGCAGCACTGTTTAAGCATAACTTGAAGTTAACCATAATATCAGTAGCAAATACCCAAATATAGATTTCTTCTTCTTCATCCTGACTTCCACAGTATCCACTGGGATGATTTTGAAATATATTTTTTTCTGAAACCTCCTGAGTAGAAGTGAATCAGATTGCATTACAATTATGCTAAACTACAGATAATTTTAAGGCATTCTGAAGACTTAAAACCATGGCATATGCTATATTTAATTGATTAAAACATAATCATGTATTTATTCAAAATAATGCTAAACAGTCATCAACAAAGTATATGAAAAAGTTGGACATAAACATAAATAAACAAATGTACTTGAATTATTATGAGTGAGAATGAAGTTGGGAGTTGATTAAGCTCCTGACTGTCTCTTTCACATCCTTGTTCCTAAGGCTGTAGATAAGGGGATTCAGCATGGGGATCACAACTGTAAAAAACACAGTGGCCACCTTGACCAGGAGCCATGAGCTGTTTGAGTTGGGCACACAGTAGAGAAGGAGGACAGTACCATGGAAAATGGTGATGGCAGTCAGGTGGGAGGCACAGGTGGAGAAAGCCCTCCGCAGTCCACCTGTAGAAGGCATCTTGATGATAGTGACAACTATGAAGACATAGGAGGCCAGGATGACCAGGAGGCTACAAGCCTCACTGAATATAGAAATGACTAAACAGGCCATCTGGCTGAAGGTGGAGTCAGAGCAGGCCAGAGAGAGGATGGCAGAGTACTCACAGCCAAAGTGATTTATGATGTTAGGTCCACAGTAGGAAAGTTCCAAAAGAGAATATGTGATTGTCATGGAACAGAGTCCACCACATATGTAAGCCCCAGCTACCAGGAGAGCACAGAACCTACGAGACATGGCAACTGTGTAGAGTAGAGGGTTACACACAGCCACAAAACGGTCATAGGCCATTGCTGCTAACATGAACATTTCTGTGATCACGAATGCACAGCCAAAGAAAAACTGTGCCATGCATCCTTTGAAGGAGATAGTTCTGTCTTCCACTACCAAGGTCTCCAACAGTTTGGGTGTAAATACATTGGAATAACAAAAATCCAAAAAGGATAAATGTCCCAGGAAAAAGTACATGGGTGTTTGAAGTTTGGGATTAATTCTTATGACCACAATTATCAACCAGTTCCCCACCATAGTGACTGTATAAATGGCCAAGAACACCAGGAAGAGGGGTGCCTGGAGGTGTGGATATTCTGAGAAGCCCAAGAGGATGAATGTGGTCACAGAGCTCTGGTTTCCTTCACCCAGTACCATGACTCTTAATTTTAGAAAAAGAAAGAACAAAAGAAAGAAAAAAAAAAAAGAAAAGAAAATTGAGCAGCAGAACTTGAGAAGGTGGGGTGTCAGACACTCAGGAGAAGCCCAGTGCAGAACAGTGAGGACAAGTGTGGTTAGTTTGTATTCATCGTGTTCTGCTTCACTTTGGACTCCCACTTGACGACTTGGTGTCTTTTTGATTATGGGCAATGAGCTTTAGCCTTTAGTATTTTAATTTCCTTATCTAAATTTTTTTTAAATTAGTTTATTTATATATATGTATACAAATATATATAATCTGTTATATATATACAAATATATATATACACAAATATATATAATCTATGTGATACTTGGAGCACCAAATGCTCTATAATAAAAAATAATTATTTGAAAACAAAGGAGACATAGAGCAAAATCAGAAAAGCATTGATCAGATCATAGGAGTTAATCATGGCAGAGGAGTCCTTGAGAAGATCAAGCACTTCACAAATATACGTAAATAAATACATGATAGTAAATTCCTTTGGGGAAAGATGTATCTGGTCAGACATTCACAATTCTGTATGCATATATTGGATTATTACTTATTCTAGGTTTATATCATTCTGAAGGACTCATCGGACATCTACTTAAGAGTGTCTTTAAGTGGTCTGATCAGAAATGGTCTGTCAACGATACACCTCCCATATGGTCATTTATAAAGCTCAAATGCTGAATGGTATAAAACTGTCTCCTGAAGAAATATTTTGGAGACAGTCTTAAAAGTTTTGCATTGGTTGTCTTCTGCTAGTTACACAGTTTTTTTTAGTACATATTGCATAAAATAAAAATAACCACTTATTTATCAGCAATTATAAAACATAGTACTGAAAAAGTACTATCTCATACAAAAACAACACAAGCCCTTTCTTTATGTGACAGACAGGTGTGGTGGCCAAGGAAAAATGAAAGAGGTGTAAAATCGAAAAATATGAACTCTTTTTTGGTAAATGAATGAGAGTCTGAATATTAAGAATTTCACATGATTAAGCCTAAAAAAAAGGGTTTGGCAAGGGGATTTGAAGACCCAGTAGATATGACGCTGCCATCGTGAACACATTCGTGAACTGGTGCCACTGTTAGCCTTGTCTATAACACGCAACACGCTGGCATCAAATGTCTACTGTTCCACCGCTAATTCCAGGTGTGGAACCTCAGCTATAAAATCACGTTCTATCACTTAGGAGATTGGGTGGACATTTTGTGCACTTCATATATTAAGTCATATGTGTTGATTAAAAAAAAAAGCTTATCTTTAAATTCAGGAACTTGGATTACTTGAATTGAGTTACAACTGGGCAGGGTAAGAATTTTGAGATACAATTTGTTGCTACTACAAGGCAGCTAGTTTAAACCATCATATCAGTAAAAGTCCTTGAATTTGCATTGGATAAAGAATGTCTGGAATTGTTAGGTCCTACTCTGCCTAAAAGAAATTAAGAGACCTTTCTGAAAGACTCTAAAAGCAAGATTAAGACAAGACTTGACCCAGCTGAAAAGCAGAAGATTCCTGAGTATTTTCGCCTGCCTCAGATTTCATCTTCGTTAGCAATAATTTTAGTGCTTCTTCCTTAAAGTTCATTTCCTTACATCTAATGATGCCTCTTCAAACCCTGTCATTGAAACAAACCACATCACTATCATAGCTACTTCCAAATTTAAATATTTATCTTAGTATGCCCTTTATTAGACTATTCTTATAATTTCCAGGTTCTAATCTATATATTTCTATTTCTAGAGTTAAACGGAACAAAATGCTGTCTTTCACAATATAGAATTTAAAATATTTCAAGACGCTTTACCCAGCCCTCTTGCTTTTTCCTATGTAAATATCTGTAATATACCTTTAATGCTTTTTTGTTTCTTTTTATTCTCTCATAGTGGTTTCTAAATATCTTAGAAAATTTTCTTAATATTCTTGGTACAACATTAACCTTCCTGACCTAATATCAGTACTAAGAACTAGACCTACTACTCCAATGAAATCTATCAAGGCCAACAGTGTATGAACTCGAGAAACTGTTTATACTTGCTATATGTCAAATAAAATTAGTATTTGTAGCTAATTGTTTGAACTGAATTAGGTCAATTCACTACCGTGCCAAATTTTAACCATAGTTTACTCTTAAGCCACAAACCCCATGCTTATGTAGTTAGAATTTTTGAACAAAGTTGAGGATTGTGCATTCATTATTAATTTTATATGATACTAGAATCTTCTCTAATTTTCCATGTTGCCTGCAGAACTTTTAATTCTAAGTGGATGGATCCCTGAGCACAATCCTTGCCTTAATTCAGGACTCTCTTTCTGTCTAGAATACCTTTATTAATGTTACTGATCATCAGGGATCATTCTATTGTTCTATATCCCATTATGATTTGGGCAATCTGTTAAACTTTTATAAAATATTTTTTATCTTAACTTGTGACTATTGCCCACATTGTGTTAAATATGTGTTTTCAGTTTAATAAATACAGGGAACCATAGCAACCTGGAAAGATCCAGAATAGTTTAAATGTGTTTCTTCCTTACCTACCTCAAAATCATTTTGAATCCAACATGCATACTTGAATTCAATTTATTGATTTCTCAACATGATGATATATAATCTTCATTTTGCCATTGCTTTCTCATCACAATCTGGTGCTTTCTGGTTGTCCTTTTATAATCTCAGGCTTATGGCTATTGGAAAGTCAGTTGGGGAAAAAAGAAAAACAGAAATTTCAAAACATTCCTTCCTCTTCATTCTCACCTCACCAGTTGGTCATTTAGATACGAACTTCCTTCCTGGCCTATGAAACTCCAACCCAACTATCCTTTGCCCTTAGATACAATAATTTAGGTGTTTTGACAGCACTTTATTGCAAAATGTATCAAATTGAAACTGTTCTATAATATCCCTCCCAGAAGTATATACACAAATTATTTTGTCAATAAATATAATGCTCTACTTATACAAATATCTTAAAATTTTAATATCTAAAAATGTATTTCTTCTAAACCACAGAAATGACACCTTTTCTCCTCTAGTGTCTTATACCATATCAGCTTTAAATGAGAAATTCCCTGTGTAGTTCTTCCAAGAAAACCTCTTTGGTCAATACAAATATCACTATTTTTTCCTGCTCTATTTTCCTTGATGCTATATTATCACAATACTTATACAATGCCTAGGATATTTTACTATTTTATGTGTGTATACTACTTTATTTTTTCTGAATTCATTAAATTTCTTAAGGACACAACTTACATTTAACAATTCATCTAAAACCCTTAGTGTACCTAAGATGACACTATTAGATGAACTAAGTAGATACTTAGCTGATATAAGTCTTCCCCTCCCAAATGCTTTCCAGATTTTAATACACCTCATTTAAGAATGAATATTGGAGCAACTCACCAAAAGCCAGATTTTCCTGATGTGTATTTTCTTATTTATGGCTTCCTTATTATTATTAATTAGCACATGCATAATCCCTGTCAAAAGTAAAATTTTCCTATAAATCTCCCTGTTACTTTAAAGGCAGTGGGTGACTCTTGCAAAACATACTTCTGTGCAGGAGTCAGCTGATGACATTGTTACAATTGTCGAGAAATTTTGGAGGAGCATAAAGACACACTTAAGTAAGAGACAGACCTGGAAACTATGTTCCATGATTGTGTTGTTTATTGTGCATATAACTGTTTGACCTTGGAGACACAGTCCCTGGAGAATCATGATTGAATAATTAGAGGACGCTTCCTCTTCTTTAATTTAGAATGAAATTTCTTTTACACCATTAACATGTTGTGTTTTGTTCATAAGAAAATTTATATGTAGAGGCTATATTTCTGAAAATGGCAAAAATAACACCACCTCTCAAGTACTCCTGAATATACCTTAATTTTTATAGGTATTTTAATGAGATGATTGACAGTGTGGGGACATATCATGTATCTAACTTGTGGCCATAGGACCAGCTGCACTCCGAAGTACAGCCTTTTAGGTCATAGAGCTGATTATTTTTTAATTCATCTATGAGATTCCTGAATATGCTAATCAAGTGATCACAAAAAAGAAAGGAAAAGAAAACCTTCTGGATGCCCAGCAGCTGCAGATACTCAAGCGGGTGCGCCACCTGGTAAAGCCTGTCCCTGACCAGGCCTAGGTACTGCTGGAGGATATAAGAAATGACCATCAGCATAGGCTGTGATGCAGACCTACCCACACTCTCACCGAAAGTACATGCACCTGGACCTGCCAGTCCAACTCCATGGTGCACATCTCCAGGGTCACTGTGTCAGCAGGGCTCTCCAGGGCAGCAAGTAGAACATCTTGTTATAGTCCGGAGTGTGAGAAAAGACCACCTAAGACCGAATTAAGGCGAATTGGGAGTCTTTATTAGAAGGCCAGGCCAGCAACTACCCTCTGTGCCACCACAGACGGCTGCACAGAGAGCAGTGCTGTATCCAAGAAGTAGAGAGGTTTTATACTAGTACAGGTTAGAGCTACGCAACTTCAGGCATGAGGGTTGGAGCAACATTACAGCATACTTTCCATAGCTTTAGGGTCCGGGGTCTGCCACGGACCACATCCTATTCCAATAACAATCTCTAAGCAAGCAGATTTACAGAAGCAGAAAGCATTAGTCCTGGCTAAAGTATATTCTTTCACAGGTTAGGCAACCATAGTAAATTTTAACTATACTTTACTTCATACAGATCGAAACGATTAAAACAATCAGTTAAGGTCAACTAATGATTTTCCATTGCTAAAAGCCAACGTCACCATCACAGCTGAAAGGGCAGGCTAATATTACATTTTGGGTCCTTAACACATCTGGGTTTCGGCAGGAGCATCCTCACTCTCCACACCTGGAGTAGGGAAGGACTTAAAGACACCCTCTTAAACAAGTGATAGAACAGTATCCCCCAAAATGGGACATCCTGACATCAAATGTCTTTTGATGGGACCCAAAATTGCTTACACAGAATTTTGTTAAAAAAAAAGAAACTGTTGAACCTAAACAATCAGACAATGTGAATGGGAAACATCCCCAAGATAACTGGCCATGACTCTTCAAGAAAGACAATGTATAAATAGCCAAAAGAGAGACCAAAGAGATATAAGCAGCCAAATAGAGTTGTTACGCCTTGATAGGGTCTTGTGTTGTTCATTAATTTTGGGCCCTCCTTTGCTTGGTGCTGGCTTTCTATTCCTGTCTGGTGAGCCTTGCTCACCCGTTGATGTCCTCAAAGGAGGGACAAGGCTGGTGTCTGTAGGTGAAAGGGGTGTGTTTCCTTTTATAAATGTTATTCTTTCCCTGCAGCTCTGGCCTGCGTTGGAGCATGGATGGGAGCTTTGTGTATGCAAGTGGGGCTTTCCCACAGGCTGGCCTCAAACGTGGGCAAAGGAGAGTCCAGGAGCCCCTCTTCTGGCTGTCCCTCCCCTGTGCCAAAAGTGCCAGGATAGGGCTGGCTGTTTTTTTGTTTTTTTGTTTTTTGTAATTTCCAAATATTAAGGGAGTACAAATGTTTTTGTTACATTGATAGCTTTTTAAATGCTTGAGTGGGGGCCATTAGTGTGCACATCACCTGAATAGTGTCCATTGTGCCCGTTAGGTAGCTTTTAACCTCTCCCTTCCTCCCCCTCCCCCCTCGTTGATTTCCAATGACTTTTACTTTTCTCTATGCCTATGTGAGCCCATTGATTGGTTTCAAATTATTAGAGAGTACATGTGGCATTTGTTTTTCCATTCTTGGGATACTTCACTTAGGATAATGGTCTCTAGTTCCATTCAAATTTCTGCGAAAGACATTAATTCATTTATTTTTATGGCTGAGTAGTACAGCCTGGTGTGTATGTTTGTGTGTGTGTGTGTGTGTGTGTGTGTGTGTGTGTGTGTATCCCCCACATTTTTTTGTTTGTCATTTTGTTTTTCATTTCAGAAGCCAGCATCTGGCCTGGATACCACCTCAGGCTGCAAGACAGGTGGATTTCTTTAGGAAACCACCCTGCAGTTCTTGTTTTCCTGTACATGGATGTTTGCCCTAGGGAAAGGGAAGAAGAGGGTACAGGAGGCACAGACAGGCTCTCATCTGACTGAATCCATCTGGTCTGCCTTCTCTCGTTCCTGCCTGCTCCCTGCCACCTGGGTCATACCTGGCTCCCTCTTTCCTAAAGCCCCCTCCTGAATGCTGTGGTCTTCCTCACTCTGATTCCTGTCCCTATACCTCCATCTGATTTGTCTGCCGGAAATGTATGGGCATCTCTCGTTTGTGGCTGGTAGGCTGAATAATGGCCCCAAAGATATCCACATCCTAACCACAGAGCCTGTGAATAATATGGCAAAAGGGACTGTGCAGCTGTGATTAAGTTAAGGATCTTGAGATGTGGAGATTATCCTGAATTATCTCAGTGGGTCCTAAATAGAATGGTCTCACCTTACCAGGGGGACACAGAGGAGTCAGTCAAAGGGATGTTGATGAGATGAAGCAGATTGGAGGGATGTGTTTGAAGATGGAGGAAGAGGCCACAAGCCAAGGGATACAGGGGCCACCAGAAGCTGAGAAGGATGAGAACATGGATTCTGTCCCCAGAGCCTCCGGAAGGAACCAGCCCTGACATCACCTTGACTTCAGCCCAATAAAGCTGATTTGTACTTCTGACCTTCAAAACTGTAAAAGAATAAATGTCATTGCTTTAAGCCACTAAATTTGTGGTAATTTGTGACAGCAGCAACTGGAAATGAATACAGGCTCCTTTCCAATCTCCTTGCCATGGCCAGTTTTTCCCATTTCCCCCCATTACTTTCTACAAACAAGAGTGTTCCTGTGGTGCAAGAAGAGGGGCTCTGGAGTTAGACTTAACCCCTGATGGCACCTCTGACTACTGTGTGACCTGAGGCAAGTCACGTTGCCTCCGTGGGTTTCAGTTTCCTCACAACGTGAGGGTCAAATTTGACGATGCAGAAGTCCCTAGCTGGCAGCCTCTAATTTATACCAGGCCTGCTAAGTCTTGTTTAGCTCTCAGTGTTTTAAAGCTTTACATTGTATTTTTTTAAACAGGACAACATATTAACATTGTATAAAATTGAAAAAGTGTTTTTAAAATGTTTCCAGTGAAAAGTTTCTCTTCCACCCCTGTCCTCAGCTGTCGGTTTTCCCCTGCACCTGACATATTCCGGCAGAGATATTTCTATACATATATCAGAAAATTCACACACATACACACACATAGACACGCACACACTTTAAATAAATAATCACATGCCATATACTTCCTGTTTGACACTTTGCTTCTATTATTTAGCATATTTTGATGATATTTCCATATCACTACAAAGCAGGCTTCCTCACTTTTGCTAACAGCTGCGTAAGTCTCAATTGTATGAATATGCCATAATGTATTTCTCTTGGTTTACCAATGGAATTATAGGGTATTTCACATTTTTTTTATTAAAACAGTGCTGGCATACATAACCTTATAAATAAGTCATTTTGCATGATAGTGTGCACCATAGGACATATTTCTAGAAATGGAACTGCTGGGTTAAAAGATATGCGCATGGCTATAATATTAAAAAAGGGAAAATAATCAGCATTGCTGAGAATGTGGAAAAATTGGAACCCTCATTCACTATTGATGATGGCACTACAAAATGGTGCAACTGCTCTGGAAAATGATCTGGCAATTCCTCAAAAAGTTGAACATAGAGTTGCCATATTACCTTGTTTCCACTCCTAGATATTAATATATAGTGAAGAAAAATCAATACAAATATCCACAAAAAACTTGTACATGAATGTTATAGCAGGATTATTCATAGTAGCCAAAAATGGAAACAACTCAATGTCCAAAAAATAATAAATGGGTAAACATAAGGTGGTATATCCATGCAATGGGGTATTATACATCATTAACTCTAATGAAGTACTGAGACACACTACCAAACGGATGGACCTTGAATTTCATACTTCACAAGACTTAAATTGGACTGTACGTTGACCTGGGAAAACATAAGGTAAACTTTACTAACACAGAAACCTTTGTATTACAACATGTGAATCAAATATTTGGCTTAAGTAGTCTGAGATTTCGTCCTCAATAATATTTATAATTTTCAAGTTATTTTACTAAAAATCAGAGTAAGCAGATAATGGAGGGTTACCAAACATTCATGTACTGATTTGATAGTGAGTTATTACACCAGTAAGCTCAAGATAAGTAAGTAATATTTCTAGCGTTATATTTTATGACATAATAACTTATCCTTGATTAACTTCCTGACCATGTCTTTTACATCCTTGTTCCTGAGGCTATAGATCAGGGGGTTAAGCATGGGGATGACCACAGTGTAAAAGACAGAGGCCACCTTGACCATGAGCCATGAGCTTTTGGAGTTAGGAACACAGTAGAGAAACAGGATGGTTCCATGGAATATGGTAATGGCGGTCAGGTGGGAGGCACAGGTGGAGAAGGCTTTATGGCGCCCCCCAGGTGAAGGCATCTTTATGATTGTGATAAAAATGAAAACATATGAAGTAAGAATGATCATCAGGCTGCTTATTTCATTAAATGTAGCAGAAAGTGAAGTGACCTTCTCGCTAACGTAGGGGTCAGAGCAGGACACAGCAACAATAGCAGCATGCTCACAGACAAAATTATTTATGATATTATTTCCCCTGAAGGATAATTCCAGTAGAAAGTAGGTAAGTGTCAGGGAACAGACTATACTCCAAGAGTATGACACAGCCACCAACAAAAAGCAAAGCTTCTGGGACATGGCAACTGTGTAGAGCAGAGGGTTACAAACTGCCACAAATCGGTCATAGGCCATCACTACCAACATGAAGGTTTCTGCCACCACGAAGATACAGGCAAAGAAGAACTGCACAATGCATCCTGGGAAGGAGATGGTCCTGTCCTCCACAACCAAGTTCTCCAGCAGTTTGGGTGTCACTGTGGTGGAATAACAGAAATCGACAAAGGACAAGTGGCTGAGGAAAAAGTACATGGGGGTGTGGAGTTTGGGGTTGATCCTGATGATCATGATCATGCCCAGGTTCCCCAGCACAGTGACCATGTAGATGGTCAGGACCGCCAGGAACAGGCGCACCTGGAGGTCCGCATATTCTGAGAAGCCCAAGAGGGTAAATGTGACTCCAGCAGTGTGATTTTCTTGGTTCCTGGGACAAAATAGGAAAATTGATTTCAGAGAATTGAGAAGAAAAATTTGGAGAAAGTAGATTAAAATAAGGAAACGTTGAGAGGCTTAATGATTATTCATAAAGAGTGCTATGGAAAACAGTTTCAGCCATTACATTATTTTAAAAGCTAGAATTTTCTAATATTTCAGTTATAAAATAAACATTACATTGGTATAAGTGGAATAATAAAAGATGGGAGGCATGAGGGGAAGAAAATAAGTTGGCCCTGGTATATTTTAAACGATCAGACTCAATATCATCAGTGGCAACTGGCTTCATGAGAAGGGCCGGTCTAGCTTTTTGTATGAATCAGAGGTTGAAAGTAAAAGTTATCACAAGTTTCAACAATTTCTTCCCTTGCTCCCCTTTTAAACAATGAGATCTTAGAGCTCAAAAAAGAAAATTAAAAAATTAATGATTCACTATAATGGTCATTACATTTTTTTGGTCATACTATTAACTATGTCATTATCAGTAACTATAAGCTCTGAAAAATATCAATTTCAAGCAACACCTGTAACAATATATATTTAACTTTTTTATCATTTACCGTTTTATCAGTGTTACTCCACAATAAAATAGAATTCACAAGGGCAAATATGAAACACTAGTACATAATAGGTACTCAATAATATTCATTGACTAAATGAAGGTATAAGTGAGGGAATAAGCTGCCAGGCAGATGGGAGGGAGAAGAGGGGATGGGTATATACACACCTAATGGGTGCTGTGCACACCGTCTGGGGGATGGACACGCTTGAAGCTCTGACTCAGGTGGGGCAAAGGCAATATACGTAAACTAAACATTTGTACCCTCACAATATGCTGAAATTTAAAAAAATTAAAAAAAGAAAAAAAACAGAAAAATAAGCTGTGGGTATATAATATACATATATTGAAGTAAACTTTTATAACAATACTAAAGAAGTTAGACTTTCCTATTAAATCAAGACCACACAGTAAACTTACAATACACTGAGACAGGTATTGAGACCTACACAGCAACTGTAACGAAACGCCATGGGACCTAAGCATCCTAAATTAGCATAAAATGAGAAGGGGGGAAATGATACACTGGATTATTTTTTAAATGTTCTGAGTGCCTTCAAAATAAGTCAGCTTCCCTTTTCTGCCATCATAATCCAGAACATCATCACTGCTTATTGCAAGCTAAAATAAGACTCAGCATCAAGGAAATTCCATTCGACATAGAATTCTTTAAAAACTGCATGCTTTATCACAAACTGAAATAAAATGCTCTAAAGTTTCAACTGAGTTATTATGATCTTATCCTCCAAGACGATATATAGCACTTATGTTTCCTGCATGTATATATGAAGATATAATTCACATATACCTGAAGTTTTTCTTCTTTAATTGCTTCTTTAGATTCATTTGATTTGATATTTGTGATTTGATCTTCTACTACATTTATTACTACTTCCTAAATGTATTTCTCAGTTTAACACAAAATACTTTGAGTGCAAATTTCATACCTGAGAGCACTTTTTTTTTTTCACTTTTTCAAACTTTTTGCAAAGTCTGTATTCTCTCTCTGGAATTAATTGCTCTAACGAAATCCAAGCAGCCCAGGGTCAAAAGGAAAATTATCACTGTCAAAGACAAATATATTTTCTTATATATATTTAGCTCGTTCTTGCCCAAACAGCTTTTCCAGCTGTGCAGCTTTTTAATCCACCTCTTACACTCTGTATTTATACAAACAGATTTGGGCCAGAATTCACAATCTCCCAATTAGCCACAGGAGCTGTCATCCACGTTCAGCTGACTGAGGGCTCAAGGCGCTGTGCACACTCTTGCCCTCCTATCTAGTGACAGCCACCATGGCTTTCTAATTGCATATTTATTGTGTACTCAGCACAGTAATAGGCATTTTAGAAACTACAAATTTATAAAATATCAGCCCTGTCCTTAGAGGCAAAATTTATTTGCCTCTAAGAATTAATCTGAAAAATAATGTGCATAATTGCAATGATATAATACAACATATAATTCCTGTTACTTGTTAAACCTAAAGTTTGTGTGCATAAAAAGAAAGATTGTTACCAAACAAAGAATGAAAATACTTCCTGATAATGCGGACCAATTAATAATAATAAATATGGTGATAGATAATGAATCAAATATTTCTAATTAGAGGAACTAGGTAGTAATCATAGCAGTTAGGTTTACACATGAGTTTGCCTCCTGCAAAGATTGCTGCATTATTTTCCTTCTAAAGTGAAATAAAGTAAGAATTGAATCAACTCACCTAAGTGCAGAAGAATTTGATTTATTCATTTACTAAAGCTTCTTTGCAAAGATTAATAGACTCCAGAAAATTTCCTGCTGAGAATTCAAATTTTAAATATTATAGCAAACCTGAAAAAAGTAGCAAGATACATTTCAGTGATTATTTCTGGGAAACGACTTTCTCTTCCTAATATTTTGAAAATAAACTCAGTGATAACAGAGAGAAAAAAGAGACCAGAAAACTGAATTCTGGTGCTAAACTGTGTCACACATATATACCACCAAGGCCTTAGAGATGTTAACCCTAGAGAATGTAACAGCAGTATTGCCTAGGAGGACAATTAGACAAAACAATGTCCCAGGAGATATATTAATTGTGTGTAACTTCTTCTAAAAATCGAGGAATAATTTCATTATCAACTTTAGTTCCATGATCTTCTTGTAAATATGTTGAACCAGACTGAATACGTTTTTACTTTAAATATCTGTAAAATACAAAAATGTGCAAAATGAAAAAAATCTGCTATTTGGAACAATCTAGAGATAGCTATGCTTAATTTTTGTGTATTTCTGGTTTTCTCACTCCTTTGTGGGGGGGGTGTGTATACATATATATATATGTACACACACACAAATATATCTATATATCTATATATATATCACTGTGTATCTGGATACAAAGCTTTTACAGTAAGTATCATACTTATATTGTTTGTCTTTTTAACATAACATTGTGAGCTTCATTTTTATGCAATAAATACCTATTCAACTTCTATGAAGAGGTGTTCAACTTTTCATCAAATAAATGTGATGTGCTTTATTCTTTAATTCATTGGATATATATATCAATGGTTTTCAAACTTTATTGTGAATTTTATTACAAATAGGGATGCCAAAAATCCTCAACAGAATACTAGACACTGAACTCAACAGCATATTAAAGGAAATTAAACGCCAAATGAAGTCATTTATGCCTATAATCTGAGCACTTTCAGAGGCCAGGAGAGGAGGCTCACTTGAAGATGGGAGTTCAAGACCAACCTGGTCAATGTAGTGAGACCCTGTCTTTAAAATAAATAAATAAATTGCATTAAATTAAATACCATGCCAAGTGGAATTGCATTCCAGGAATAAACTTACAAAAAATCAATCAATATAATACAAAAATCAATCAATGTAATATACCACATTAATAGTATAAAGGGAAAAATATATGATTCTCTCAATTGATGCAGAAAAAGAATTTGACAAAAGTTCACATCCTGTCATAATAACAACACTAAAAAAAAAAAAAAACCTAAGAGTGGAAGAGAACTTCCTCAACATAATAAAGGCTTTATATGAGAAACCCATATCTAATATAATAGTCAATGATGAAAAACTGAAAGCTTTGCCCCAAAGATCAAGAATAAGTCAAGGCTGTTCACTCTCACCACTTTCATTCAAGATAATGTTAAAAGCTCTAGCCAGAGCAATTGGGCAAGAAAAATTTTTTAAAGGAATCTGAATTTGAAAGGAAGAAGCAAAATTAACTCTCTTCAGCAAAGTTGTGGGATACAAATTCAACATTCAAAAATCAGTTTCATTTCTATACTTTCAATGAACAGCTTGAAAAGGACATTTTAAAAGCAATTAGTTTACCATAGCATCAAAAATAATAAAATACTTAGGAATAAATTTAACCAAACAGAAAAAGAACGCCACACTGAAAACTACAAAACGTAACTTAAAGAAATTAAAAAGGATATAAATAAATGGAAAGACATCTTATGTTCATAGATTGGAAGCCTTAATATTTTAAGATGCCAATACTACCCAAAACAATTATAAATACAATGAAATCTCTCTAAAAATTCCAATGACATTTTTTGTAGAAGTAACAAATACCCATTCTAAAATTCACACAGAATTGCATGAGACCCCAAATAACAAAAACGATCCTTAAAAAAGCATAACATTTGAGGTTTTGTACTTTCTGACTTCAAATTTAACACAAAGCTATAGTAATAAAAACAGTGAGGTATTTGGACATACAGACCAATGGAATAGAATAGACAAAACTGAAATAAACATACATATATGGTCAAATAAATTATACAAGAGTACCAAGATGATTCAATAGGAACAGGGCAATCTTTTTTAACAGATGATGTTGAGAAAACTGGATAGCTTCATGCAAAAAAATAAATTTGAAAGCTTATATTACTCCATGAGAAAATTAACTTTAAATAAATCAAAGACCTAAAGGTAATAGCTGAAACTGTAAAACTCTTAGTAGAAAACCTAGAATAAAAACTTCATGACATTGAATTTGTTTATTGTTTCTTATGTATGACACCAAAAGGGTAGGCAAAAAAGCAAAAAAAAAAAAAAAATAGAATGGGCTTCATCAAAATTAAAACTTTTGTGCATCAAAGAACACTACCAACAGAGTAAAATGATAATGCAAAATATGGGAGAAAATATTTTAAAATCATACTTCTAAGTGATTAATATACAGAATATGAAAGGTCTTCAAAAAGTTAATTGAAAAATGTGTATTATGAATAAACTATACATGGATTTCAAAATTTTTTGCACCAAAATAAACTCATACAACTTGCAAAACACCTGAACAGGATCTAGTTTGAGACATTAAGAAGGATAAGACATCAGTTTGAAAAGAGCCACTATCAAAGCAACATGAATTGTGTGCTAAAATTAAAGCAAGAACACACATCATTTGGTAAAGCTTGGGTGGGAGAATGGAAAAATTATTATTGCTTTATAATAAGTTTATTGTGACCAGACCCGAAAGAAATGAGCAGTTTACAAAGGGAAAACTCATTTGAAGAAGGGATGAGACATTGTTGAAGATCAAGCCCTCAGTGACAAACCACCCACATCAATTTGTATGAAAAAAATTAATCTTTTACGCGTCCTAGCTGAAGAAGACTGATGATTAACAGCAGAAACAATAGCTAACTCCATAGACATCTCGACTGGTTCAACTTTCACAATTTTGACCAAAAAATTAAAGTTGAGCACACTTTCCACTTGATGGATACTCAGATAAGCTTCAAACAGGAGTAGAGCTCTCAAAGGAAATTATAAACAAGTAGGATCAAGATCCTGAAGTATTTCTTCGAAGAACTGTAACAGCAGATGGAACAAGTCTTCACAAGTACAATCCTAAAAAAAAAAAAGCACAAAGCAATGGCTACCTGGAGGTAAAAGGGTTCTAGTCAAAGCAAAAGCAGACTGGTCAAGAGCAAAGGTCATGGCAACAGTGTTTTGGGATGCTTCAGGCAGTTTTCCTGTTTACTTCTGAAGGGCCAAAGAACAGTATCATCTGCTTATTATGAGAAGGTTTTGAGACAGTTAGCAGAATCTTTAGCAGAAAAATGCCCAGGAAAGCATCACCAGGGAGTCCTTCTCCATAAACACAATGCTCCTGCTCATTCCTCTCAACAACAAGGGCAATTTTGTAAGAACTTGATAGGAAATCATCATTATAGTCCTGCTTTGGCTCCTTCTGACTTCTTTTTGTTTCTTAATCTAAGAAAAAGATTTTTTCTTCCATTAATAATGTAAAAAAAATACTTCATTGACATGGTTAAATTCCAAAGACCCTCAGATGGACTAAATGGCCGATGTTATTACTTACGAAAGTGTCTTAAACTTGATAGAGATTATGTTGAGAAATAAAATCTATATTTTATTTTTTAATTCCATTTTTTCATGAATTATTTGAAATTTCCATGTAAATTTTAAAAACCTCCTACAAATCAACAGCAAAACAATAAAAACCAACCCAAGTCAAAAATAAGCAAAAAACCTGAATAGACATGTCTTCAAAGAAGATACATACATGACTAACAGGCACGTGAAAAGATTTATAATATCACTAATCATTAGGGAAGCACAAATCAAAAACACAATGAACAGAAATTCATTCTTTATGAAAAATGAATTCTGGAGTTCAGCTGTACAACATTGTGCTTATAGTTAATGTCACTGTCCTGTACACTTAAAATTTTAAGAGGGTAGATTTCAAGTATCTGTTCTCAAGATAAAAATAAAACAGAACAAAACAAAAACAAACAAACAAACAAAAATGAGATATCACTTCACACCCATTAATGGCTATTATAAAAACAAAAGGAAAAAAGAAAAAGAAAAAAATGAAAAATAACAAATGTTAGGTAGATGTGAAGGAATTGGACTTCTTGAATATTACTGGTGGGAATAGAAAATTGTGAAGACGCTACATGGAAAATCATATGGTAGTACCTTAACTAATTAAATATGAAAATACCAAATGATACAGCAATTCCACTTCCAGTATACACTGAAATAATTGAAAGCAAAGACTCAAACATGTATTTTTACGCCAATGCACTTAGCAGCATTATTCACAATAGCCAAATGTTTCTGGACAGGTGGACATGTTTCAACGCGGATGCACGACGAAAACATTAGACTAAGTGAAACAAATGAAACACAAAAGGCAAATATTGTGTAATACCACGTGTATTAAGTACCTAGAAGAGTTAAATTCATAGAGACAAAAGTAGAATACTGTTTACAAGGACTGAGGGAGAGAGAAATGGGGCGTTATCGTTTAATGGGTACAGGTTTCCCATTGGAGATGTGGGAAAAGATCTGGATATAGGGTGACAGTTGTATAACTATGTGAATATACTTAACGCTACGAAATTGTATAGTTTAAAATGATAAGTTTTATGTTCTGGGAATTTTACCCCAATAAAAAGATTAGATTAAAATAACACTAACAACTCAGTAACAAGACAAACAATCCAATTTAAAATGAGCAAAAAAAAATTTTAATAGAAAATGACCAATAATCACTGTAAAAATAGTGAGAATTATTTAGTATCAGGGGAATTAAAATTAAAATCCTAATGAGATACCACTACTCACCTGATAGAAATGGCTGAAAGTGTTAAATCTAATACTAACGATTTCTACAAGAATGTGAAGCAACTATTACTCATGCATAGCTCATAAGAGGGTAAACGAGTTACACAGGCTTGTATAACTGTCACATCTCGTTGAAGTGAACTCCTAAGATCTATGCAATTATTTTTTTCAATTTTTAAAATACACAATGAGTTTAGTCTTCCTGGATTTAATTGGAAAATTTATAGCATTAATTTGAAAGTGGATTGGTTATGAGAGACTTCCTCTTATCCGTTGTCAAAAGAGAAATGATATTGGAATAGTATTACCTAAATCTCAGTGCAAGAAAATCCTCTTTATGCCTGATGTTTGAAATAGAAGGCTAAAGGGAAGCATTAGTTAAGATATGGATAGATGATAGAAGGATGGATAGACAAATAGATATATGGATATAGATACAGAGACATATAGTGTTAATACAGAAACAGAAATATTTATGCATAAATCACATATACATATTTACATAGATATAAAAATCACAGGCTGTTTGCATTTTGCATTTTCCTTTATGTTTTGCAGAATTGTATACTTACAAGTCAGTTACAAACTTACATAGCACTTAATTTTCAAAGAATGTCTGAATGTATTTAATAAGGTTTGCAAAAATATTGTATGACAGATGAAAATTTGAATATTTTAATGATTTTTCTAGGGAAACACACCTAATTATTTCAGAAGTTGACAGATAAAACTCAGATCTCTTAAATCCTAGTACAGTATTCTCTCTTCTTTTACATGAGGCAATGTTTTGTTTTTTAAAGTTTATCCTCATTTAACATACTGAGAACAACATATTTTACTTTCCACCAATATTACCAAATAGATTCTCATCTATTTGTTGTCTCATTCTCAGATAATTACATGATAATTGATAGAATTTGTTTCCATATGGTCCAGTAGAACAAAATCCATCTCCAAAATAGTAACT
>RJWJ010021699.1:0-27603 GCA_004363605.1 Indri indri | reverse complement strand
CTAAATATCTGTACCCCTATAAACAACAAACAATAAAAAAAAAAAAAGAAAAGGAACCTGCTTCGCTTCCTGGCACTTCCAAAAAGATTCTGATTAGAGGTGTTTGAGTCAAAAGGTTGTTTGTATCACTACTGACATTTACACAGAAACGGTTGACTCTAATGCATTTTTACAAGACACAGAAATCACAAACATATTATTTTCCCTTAATTTGGTAAAGATGATCTCTGTGATGTGAATGTATTTTAAAACTATTGATAACTCTTGTTGCCTGTTTTTTGCAATAGAAACATCATCATAAGAATAGCATTTGCGCAATGCAAAAACCAGAAGTGTAATAGGTGTGGTCTGTTCAGAAAATACAATTAGTTACATTCCAAGCATAAATAAATTAATTGGGATGGCAGGGAGAGGGCAGTTGGAGGGATTTAAAGAAGGAGAACTATATTTTGAAAATTTTAGCAGAATTTCACAATTAACCACTGTATATCCAGTTGTCCCAGCACCATTTGCTGAAATGAATATTCTTTTGCCATTAAATTGACTTGCTGTGCCTACTGAAAAAATTGAACATAAATAGACTGAAATACCTGTAGTTTCTTAAATGGTTGGGGAAGTAAGAGGTATCTGAGTTGAGCACATGTTTACAAAATTAACATGGGAAGACTTTCTTTTATGAAATGAGGATAATATGGATCTTGCGTCCTGGTTAATTACATTTTCTAGTTTAATATAATAAAACATTCATGTCAAATTTTAAAATACTTATTCTTCCATTAACTCATGTCTTCCCTAATACATTTTTGTTTGCCTTCAGATAATTTTCCATTTTATGATGTTAGCTTCTCCATCCTAAAATCCCCAGTGTTCAACGCACAGTAGGTCCCTAATAAGTAGTTATTGAATAAATAATAATTTTTGCTACTTAGATATCATGTTCAAGTCTCTGTACAGTTCAAGAATTCAAAATCCAGAGAAGTTTTGTTAACTTGTGCTAGAGAGTGCAGCAAAAACCCAGTCTTTTAGTTTCTAGGTGGGCTTGTTTATAACCTTTTTAGATTGTGTAATGGTCTATTTTAATAAAATTTATTGTAAGTTCCTTCAGTGCAATAAATATACCTGGCTCAATATTGAAGTGCCAAATTAATGATGCAGAAAAGTAGCAGTTAATTATCTCTGGAATAAAACCAAATAATCTAAAAATAAAAATACCACGAACAGGAAAAAAATGGACTTTGAATTTCAGGAATATATATTTTATTTCTCCTTTCAGATTTCCTTAATGTTAATTTGCAATGTTAAACCAAAGATATTTTAAATAAATAGGATAGCCTTTTACACTGTCCAGTGGAATTCTCAGAAGAAATAAAAAATATATATCCTGGAGTGGTCAGGATATTGATTAAATTTCAGCATTTGACATCCTGCTTTCCAAATTACAGTGAGAAATAGCGGTTAAATTCTGAGGCAAGATTTAACAGCAAATTAAAGAACTGCACTCAGTCATCATGGGGTTTTGGAGATTTATACTGGCTTAATAGACAATTGCAATAATGTAAATAACCACAGAACTAAGTTTGATTAAACACAAAAACAATGATAATAGAATCAATATAAGCACCAGCTAAAATAATGATAATCTTACTCCACTTCAGTGTTGCTAGTAATTCCAACCCATAAAAATATTCAAAAAATTCAAATATCTGTACCATAAAAAGTTAATTTTTATATATTGTTACTTTTAAATTAAAAATCTAAGATTATGTGACAATGGAAAAGACATGATGTTTGAGAAAAAGCATGACAAATATTTGTGCTTATGCTACTCTGTATTCTTATTTCTGAAAGAAGTGACAATAAGCACATAGGATTGACGTGAGAATTAAATTAGATTTAGCAGAACTGTTAGTCACCTATCTTAGAGCTCTTTCCCACTTCTCTTTTCATCTCTTTCAGGTTGGGCTTCCTGACAAGCAGACACTGGGATGGAAATTATGGATAAAGTTCACTGAGAAGTGGTTTCTGGATGGTCACTTGCGGAGGCGTTGTGAAGGCGGCACGGGCAGGGGGAGTTACTGCAGCAGTCTCTGTAGATGTCCCAGTGATGACTTCTGGAGCTGAGTGGCTGTTCAGAGCTGTCTCATGTGAGATGGGGCTGGGCATTTACACCCAGCATGGACCAGAGATTGGTTACGTGCTGCCTGGGACAAGGGCGTACCTTTGGGTGAGCCGCTCTCTTCAGCCGAGGGCGTCTCAGCCCAGCTGCAGATATAAGCACCTCACCCCTGAAGGGGGATTTGGGTGAGATACCGCAGCTTCACCTCACCTCACAGCGTACTGGCATTTCTTCTGAGACGGGAAGGAAAGGGTAGGTGCATTCTTGGCATCCTTTGCAGTCTGCACATTGTCTCTTGACACGACACTGGGCAATGAGATTTGTGGGTGCAGAGAATGATTGTTCTACCTAATGAGAGAAAGAAAGAAAGGGAACGAGAGAAAGGGAATTCTATGCAAGAAGTTTCCTCCTTTTATGCCCCTTTCTTTGCTACCTTGGACATTGTTTTGTATCGGCACAAACCTTGCTGCTGTGGCAGTCATCTTCTAGAAATCTAAGAAAACAGAAAGGGGGGAAAAAAAAAAGTCCTGCCAGAATCTACTCTATGTTATTTGGCAAGTAAATTAAACAATTCTGGAACTACGTAACTTGCTATTTTTATTATCGAGGATATTTCTCTTTCCTGGTATTTTAGGCATATTGTTTCTTGGTGTTCTACACGGAGGTAAATGCCCCCTAATTGATGCAGAGTTTAAAAAGATGAAGGATGAGAAAACAAAAGAAACAAACAAAAAAAGTAAAAAGATGAAGGATCAAAAAGAACAATATGAAAGTGTTTAATATTGTTCTTTTGCTTCCCCTGTAATACATAAATTGTTTTATAAGATAAGCTGTGTAGAACTCTTAAAAATGCATCATTTTGTATGGCTAGATTTTTTTAATAAATAAAACATCTGATGGACATGATTCTCATATGCAATGTTTAATACTTTATTATCTGGGGAAAAAGGCTTTCTAAATGGAATTTATGCATTACCTGCTGTGTGTTGGTCATCAATATGAACAATACTATTAAAGAGATAACTGTAAGATTTGGTGAGGTAAGATGTGTCTACACCTCACAGACCTAAGACTTTTATTCATTTAAAATCCTTGCTACCTTTTGTAGCTCTGACCCTGCCATCAGGGTGCCCATTGTCAAGGTCACTGCTGAGCAAGTCTTTTCTAGCCCAGCCCCTCACACAGTTATATATCTGTAGTGATCTATAAAGGCTTCAGAAATCAGTAACTAATCCTTTTAGAACTATGCACAAATTATTAACACAAAAGCCCTAGTAAAACCATTGATGGCTTTTTTTTCCCCAAAATATGAAGGGGGTATTAATTTTTTTTATATGGGTAGCTTTCGTAACGCTTGAGTCAGGGCTGTAAGTGTGCTCATCACCTGAATAGTGTTCCTTGTACCCGTTAGGTAGATTTCTGCCCCTCTCCTCTTCCCCCCTTCTCTCCTCCCTCCTCCCCCATGCTTGATTTACAATGAATTTACTTCCCTTTGCACACATATGTGCCCGTCAGTTAGTTCCAATTTATCAGAGAGTACATGTGGTGCTTGTTTTTCCATTCTTGAGATACTTCACTTAGAATAATGGTCCCCGATTCCATCCAAATTGCTGCAAAAGGCATTAGTTCATCCTTTCTTATGGCTGAGTAGTACTCCATGGTATACACATACCATATTTTGTTAAGGCAGTCATGAACTGAGGGGCACTTGGGTTGATTCCGCATCTTTGTAATTGTGAATTGTGATGCAATAAACATTCGAGTGCAAGTGTCTTTTTTATAAAATGACTTTTTTCCCTTTGGGTAAATACCCAATGGTGGGATTGTTGACTCAAATAGTAGGTCTACTTTTAGTTCTTTGAGGAATCTCCATACTTTTTTCTATAGAGGTTGAACTAATTTGCAGTCCCACCAACAGTATATGAGCGTTCCTTTCTGCATCTGCATCCGCATCTATTGTTTTTAGACTTTTTAATAAAAGCCATTCTAACTGAGATAAAGTGCTATCTCATTGTTTTTTTTTAATTTGCATTTCCCTGATGATTAGTTGACATTGAGAATTTTTTCATGCGTTTCATGGTAATTTGTCTATTTTCTTTTGAAAACCTTCTGTCCTTGTCTTTTGCCCACTTTGTAATGGGGTTGTTTTTGGTTTTTGGTTTTTGTTTTCTTGCTGGTTTATTTGAGTTCTTTGTAGATTCTGGATATTAGCCCATCATTGGATGTACAATTTGTGAATATTTTCTCCCATTCTGTAGATGTCTATTTGCTCTGTTGATCATTTCCTTAGCTGTGCAGAAGCTTTTTAATTTAATCAAGTCTAGTGGCCACGAGTATTGTTGGCTCATTCCCTGGATTTTAGGTTTTCAAGCTCATGAGATTCCAGAAGAAGTAGAATGTAGGTAGATAATGTCTTTAGTCTTTCTTCTTTTATTATGTCATCTCTACTTTCTTGAGTAACATTAATATTAGTAATAATAGTTGCTATATGTTAAATTCTTACTGCATTGGGAATGGTACTAAACACTTTATAAGATTTTATTTACTCTTTACAAAGCCCAGCAAAATAGGTAAGGCGATTTCTGTTTTAAAGGTAAGAAAAATTTTAAAAATTGTTTAATATCACATAGATAAATGGTGCCAGACTTGACAATTCAATTTACATTTTACTGAGTTTTTTAAGCATTAAATTAATTTAAATGCTGAAGACACATGTACACACATATATTTACATGGACTATTTCCACTGCATGCCAATATCTCTGGAAATCACAGTGGCATATGGGTTTGTCCATATTTTGAAAATAGTATAGCCGAAGCACTGAAACCACATAGCAGAATCCAATCCTCTATTGCACTTTTTTTTTTCTAGAATATATATCCTCATTATTGCAAAGAAGCCTTCAATGCACAGTGTAGTATTTCATAGATTGGGGAATGTCACACAATCTTTAGTAATTTTTGAAAACTCAAGCTTTCTTTAAAAGAAAGAGCAATACACCATTTATTCATATTTTACTTGAAAATATGTTCAACAGTATGGCTCCATAAATACACATCTTCGCATCCTATTTTCATGAAGATCTCATGGGTACAGCAGTCACCGAGCATTACTGAAACACTTGCATGCCAGAAAAACAATATAACTCAGGAGACTCAATATAAAATTATTATTATTTTAAGTGTTATTACTTTTATAGCTACATGAATGCCTGTGGTGCTTTCCAGCAAATAAAATACATGCTATCAAATAAATGTATACCAAAAAAATCAGAACGAAAGAGCTTACAATTTAAAGACTAAACTAGGAAAGGACTGCAGGTGCTTAAAAAATGAGAATAATACTGCCTTTAGAGATTAGGATGAAAGAGGGAAAACAGCTCTGAAGTTTGGAGGCTGCCATGACACGGATTTATTCAACCATTTCACTGTCATTTAAGGCAAGGGACATAGTGAAGCCATGCAAGCCAAAATTCAAACTATTAAAGGTAAAAACAGAAGTATACATTTAAAAAATCACCAACACAGCACCAGTGCTAGGATATAATGGAAATTGAATGCAAATGTATTTTGATCCTATACTGTCCCTGTCCCCTCGGTCCCCTCATTCCCTTCCCAAGGCTTTCTTCAGAGACTCTGTTCTCCCTCCTTTTTCCTCTTCTTCCCAGTTTGCTTCTCCTCCCTCTTGCCCACTGGAGCTCTGACAGGGTCCTCATGACTCAGGCATTTCCACTTGTCACTGTCACTTCCTGGTGACTCCTTCATTGACACCTGCCCTCAAGTCATATTAAACTCTTTGCAGCTGCCTAAATAGTCTTTGAAATTCTAAACCTTATTTTAGAAAACAAACCCCAACTCCCTACTCCTTTGCTGTCTCCCGGTTCTTCTCCAAATGAATATGCCTGTTGAACTTTACTTGCTCATCTGGGACCTCGTCATCCTCAGAAAATCTCTGCTCTCCCGGGCTTGGTCGCACATCCTCCCTCTGTGATCTAGTGGCCACCATTCAACGTTCTCACCCATCCTCATATGTCCTCTAGTTGGGACAATGGGGATGCATTTTTCTCAGTCCCCCAAAGGCCCGAGGCCAGCTCCTTCCGGCAGGACAGTGTTCTCTCTCTAGGTCACCCCAGGCCCCTCCACTCCTTGTCCTCTCCTTAAACCCTTCCAAACACAAACTCAGGTCCTCACCTCTCCAGTTGGCAAACATCATGATTCCCATTCCCACTTTTTTCTGTAGTCTTCTTCATCTCACTGACATTAGCATGAAGAGTATTTGCTTCCCATATTCCGGGCTAATAGGGAAGATATCTTCTGTGTCTGTTCTCAGACAGGAATTCTTGTCTAGCTGGATTCCCTCTCCCTGTGTTGTCTCAGGGAGGCCCCCATTCCACTCAGATATGAAAACTGAGTGTATATATTAAGAGTTGATTTAAAAGGTACGAAGACACCAGCAGAGAGTATAAGGTGATACTGGGAGATACTGGGAAGAGGAGAAAGGCAATAATGGGTGATGCCAGGGAGTGACTGATGCTTAATCCCACAGGAAAACTCTAGGAGGTCATGTAAATACAGGCCTTGCTAAAGGGCAAGGTCACTAGGGCATTTATGTATCTATATCCATCATTCATTGCTTTAGAGCTTCTGTCAGAAAGACATTTACTCAGGCACAACAGGTTTTAATAGCCTTGGGGGAACCTTCCCACCAGGACACGGATGCTGACCACTGACAGTCAGGCCAGCATGCATGGACTCAGCGAGGGAGCCAAATGTAATATGCGGTAGAGCACCAACAGCATCTGCCATGGGCAGACCATCACCGCACTCCAGGACCACTTCCAGCTGTGGCTGGAAGAGGTGGAATCCTCCCATCCTCCCCATTTATAGCCACATGACCTCATAGAGCATGTGTTCCACCGCTAATTGACTTCATTAGATTTCAGCTAACATGTAAGATATTGCTAAGCATGTTAAACACAAGACGATACCTTTCAAAGCCTCTCCTACATGTATTTGACCTCGCATTACCTATTCTGTTACACCAGGGCACCTTCTTGTGAGTGCTGCTCCCATTCACACGCACACTTGGGTGGAAGTCGCTACAAACAAGTGTGACACTCGCTTTCACTCCAATCTTCTTGATTTTCTCCCATCCTTGTTTCCTAAAGCAAACTACATTTTCACGGCATACACATATTCACGTGCCTTGACAAAAAGGGGTGATGATTTATAGCATTGGAAGATTCTTTGCCCTTCTATATCATATGTAAAGCATAAAATGTCAACAAACAGAAATAGTGAGAATATAACTAGAATATAGGCATGGTTGGGGGATGAGGGGTGACAGGTAGAAAGGGGTCTAGGAGTATTAGGCGGTATCAGGAAATCTATCAGAGCATATAATAGTGGCCACATTGGAGATAATTAAAAGTACAAAATGAAGCATAAATGTCATGCCATTCAAATTTTATAGGCTGGTCTGAGCCCACAGTCTTAGATGCTGAGCATTTCTAGAGAAATAAATGCATGTGCTGGATTTTTCCTCCATCCACGTTAGCAGAAAACACATTTTAGAGCTGAGCTACAAAAGTTCCCCAGCATGGTTTCAGACCTGATGTCTTTCAAAAACATCTGTGTTCTTTCCTGCCGAACTGTTCAAAGTACTTGAATCTCTTCCACACTTGAGAAATCTGTTAAAATAAGAAATATTTTTGTTATTCTCTCTTACTGTGTGATCTTTCCATTTGTTTAACAAAATGTGTGCTATTTCAACTGCTAACCACAGGATAAGGTTCGTTCTGAGTCAGAATAAAGGCCTTGGAGGAAAGGCCCACATTTGGTTCATCCCAGTGATACAAAATCCTTACAAATTTGCTATAATGTGTGGGTACTATCTATTCACACAAGTGTTCTGCCAGATGCTGACATTTCCCCATTCTCTTTGGTAGAAAAATCTGAACTGATTTGCTGACTGTTGGATTTAGAAGAGCCCACTGACAATGGGAAATTTTAAACAGTTCCTTTCTGGCAAACTAGCGTGTGTGACTGTGTAAGAATGTGTGTGTGTGTGTGTGCATGTGTGTGTATGTGTTTTAGAGAAAAAAAATCAACCACAAAAAATTTTGCAATTAATGAAGCTTTTCTGTGAACACTTGCTTTAAATTCCACAATCTACTTTAAACAAACCCTCTGAATGATTATAATTAAAAAACTCTTCCATGGAAAGATAGAGACTGCTGAGTCTTTACAAAGCAGCTTCCCTTAGATTAAAATATCCATTTTTCTTTCTTTTATATTTGCCTATGTGGTGGGACTAATTATAACTAATTAAGTGAGTACCAGGATACTAAATCCTAATGAGAGCCTATTTTGGATATATTTTTAAATCATGTGCAAAATGAGATGCTTTGAAGCTTCTCCTCTTTAACAAAGGACAGATAAAGAGAAGAGGATGCAGTTTTCAAAGTCGAAGGCAAAATGGGTCAAATGAAATTTTTGAAGTGAAGACTCTCTAGAACACATCATGAGTGAGTATAGAACACTGGTGATGTCTTCCAATTAGCAAAGTCACTAGGTCAGATTGCTGCACACACACAAACACACACACACACACACACACACACACACACACACACCATGCACAGTATTTAAATACACCAGCAGAATTCCATCAAATTGCCAATCAAACATATACAAGGAATTCGCGCAAGGCCCAGCTCACAGCAGGTGCTCTATATATCTTAGCTTTTTTGTTTTTCCATTTCTTCAAGGTTGATTTATTCAAATTTGGTAGATTATCAATCTGGTTTTGAGAGACTACTAAATAAAAAATGTAAATCTTGTTTTGCTCTAATTTTGTTTGAAACACAGATGCAAATTTTGTCAACCAGAAATTTACTGGGTGGAAAACTAAATCTATGAGTGGCCTTGGCTCATACGTGAAGTAGGCAAAATTCCAGCCCTGTTTCTACCTGATGCAGCCATCTCAGGTGAGTGAAGTGAGTCCATTTGTTCTCAGGCACTTAGGTCAGTCTCCACCGGTGACAATAAAAGATGTCTCTGGCAGGTATTTTTTGTGAAAGGAGAAGCCACTAATGTGGGTAATGTGCTAACCATAGTTTTTTTAGTAAATTTATTTGAATGTATTTCATGAATAATAATATGTATATATTTAAAAATCAAATAAAACTGAATTTGCATAATGAAAAAGTCAATCTCTGCCCAACCACTTCCAATTCCATAGTCCTACCAAAGGTAACCATATTCAAAATAAAGTGCTGTTTTCAGGCAAATACCCTTGTGTAGCCAAATAATATGTTTAACAAAGAAAGATGTTTGTTGCTTTAACAATATTAACCATCACTTAATACAGTAGCTGTGGGTTAATCTCTCATATGGGACCATCTCTACATTCCACTCTCTCAACATTGTTACATGCCAATATGTTATTAAATCATCACAATTTATAGTATATGACATATATAATTTTATATAATGCATGGTTTAATCAAGAATTCTGTTAATAAACATTTTTTCTTATAGACACGTCTAAATGGTTTTCTTGACATTATAAACACATATGTAAAACTTTATTTGATTAGTTTTATCATTATTTGTCTTTTTTTTTTTTCCTCAGAGCTACACTAGAACTTGCAAATCTTATACGTGTTTTCCAGATTCTCAAACACCAAAATAATCTATTAGTTCCATTAACTCATCTCTGGGATCCAGAATCACCACCCCCTGCCCTCATTGGGCCAATGCATATCTAGACTCCCCACACAGTGCTCATCCTCAGACTTCCCTTTGCCACCCCACTGTACAAGACCCTTTCTTTCTAATCCCATATCTACTATTTTTTAAAAATTTACTTTGTTATACTAAAGCACAGTTTCTGATAATTTTTAAGCAGAAATTGGTATTGCAGAGGAAAAGAAAAATCTTTCTCATTTTAAGTTCATGGCTTAGGCCTTATAACAAAAGATTAATAAGGGAAGCCAAACTATTTTATTTAATAGAAGTTTTATATGACACATGAAGACCCAAAGAAATGGGTAGATCTGTGTGTTTTTACGCTGAAGTTTGATGAGGAGTAGACGGTCATAGGGAAATATGATTGGAGAGCAAAAGGGTGTGATCTGATGACAATAAACTGGGGGACACAGCAAGGTTTGTTCAGATTCTTCTCAGCCTCTCTGTGTCTTTGGTTCTTGCTTCCAGGCACAGAGGGCACCTCTCAAGTAAGGGTCCTGTGCCCTGCTTCAGGGCGCAGGGACGAGGGGAAGTTCAGGGAGACCTCCTTGCTTCTGCAGTTTTCTCAAATGCCAACATGCCATATTTTGAGACAGCATGTGCTGAACCCCATTTGTATACATAATTTTATAAGTCTTGTGGGTTTAAAAATATATTTATTCTATTTTTGAGATTAATAGTTTGGCAAATTGCAGAATCCTACACTCAAAATATTTTTTTTTTTCTTAAAATTTTTGAGATGTTGCTCCACTGGAATGCTGTGTCACTCTTCGGGAATCTGGTGATGTCTGACTTAGAAATATCTATTGATATAAGATATCTACTTGGGTAACCCTGTGTGTGTACATGACCCAGTATCTTGGTGACACCCAAGTTTATCATCAAACAAAATTTGTTGTCTACCACATGTAGAAAATGGACCACAGAAACAATTGTATGTGAGATTCAAAGCAGCTTGATCTGAAGAAGGCATCAGAGGCAATATTTTGGGGGAATGTTTAGAATCATTAATCACAAGAGTTACCTGTCTTTATTCCTGGCCATCACAGATTTTTTTGCTGTTAAATTTAGTCAGGACTTCCAAACTCAGTCTTTCTAGTTTAGGTGGGCCTATTTTAGTTTTCCAAGTAGAAAATTTTGGATGTTTTTTGCAAGTTAATTTCTTAAACAGTTAACTTTATTTTGATATAGGATAATAAGTTTTATACCAACTATTAATTATATGAAAAAAATCAAGGACTATAAAATGTGTTTATTAATAACACACAATATTTCATCCAACTCAATACACAGAAGTCAGTTGTTGGAAACTGTCCTTTAGCAAATCTGCTAGTTAAATATAGACAGATTGAAGTGGGAAATAAAAAATAATACTAAGGAAAAATAATGTAAATCAAAATGGGAGTACACTCATATCTCTCATTAAAAATCAAAGAAATTATTAACTTCATTTTCTATAACTAAATTTATATGTGTGGAACAAAAACAGCAATACGAAGTGGTAGAAATGAAAGAAAACAAATTAAGTAGCTCATTATATATGTCAATTATGTGCATTAGATAACTAAGTTTAAAATTACACTTTGCAACCATGGCTAGAAATTCTTTCCAAGTATGCAAGTGTGCTCACAGTTAATTCTATTTCCCTGATAGGCAATCTAACACTTCAGGCTTTTCCTCTCTCTTATTTTTTTCACTTTTGGCAATTTAAGCCCACCTAGTGTATTTTCTGAGTATTCATCTCACTTTATCAACAAAGATTAAAGACTTAGACTAGTTGGTAATCCCATTATCTTGCACGATAAAAGTGCATGTATCTTTGGTCACTGCCTGCAGATCTCAAGGGATTTATCATGAGTGACTATAAAATCCAATTAATTCTCAGCTTCCTTGGCAGTCATGTGGATCATTAGTTTATTCACTTCAATGTATAGTTTACCACTATTTTACTGGAAGATTTTCTAGAATTAAAAAAATAAAACTTGATTTGATTTGTTTTAAAACTAAAAGTATTTTAAATGAGATTTGGTGATGTAGAAATAGTTTTAAAATCAGCACTTCCTTCATGGAAAAAGAACAAGAGTGCATACATTTTAATAAAATGAAGGGCTGTACTCGTGTTTTATTTGAGAAGGCTCCTTTCAAGATCTGAGCGAGGGTGGAATGTGCTCTGCAGAGCAATTCCAAATCTTCTGTCTGGGGGAAAGAGACATGTTCTACCAACCCTTATCACAAAACTCCCTTAAACACACACACACACACACACACACACACACACACACACCCATGCATGAACCCCACAACATTGTGGGAAATAAAACTGGCAGAGAGGAACAGGAACATTTGGCAATAATTGGAGACCTGGCTTTGTTTATCAAAATCATGGTGCTATTGTAAGGTTTAAATAAGGAGATATTTTGTAAAACAGTTACTAAACTTCCTAAGACATAGTAAATTTTAATAAGCAATTGTTAGAAATCGATACTGCAAACCATGGCACTTTGACATGCTGAGCTGAAGGAGCCTCAGCTCTCTCTGCCCCATCCACCTCTCAGTCCCCTTTCTCGCTCAAAGCACAGGATGAAGTTGTTTGCTGAAGTGTCCTTATCTTCTTCAAGTCCCAACCCACGAAAGAAGACAACATTGACTTCTGGTCCCCTCCCCGAGTTTTCATAATGGAACTCGTAGCACAGGAAGAAAGACCGAAGTCTGTCAACACAACTGGACAGACTTTTGTCACAAACCATTGTCAACTCTGTGGGCCCAACAGACTTTGTCCCAGGCCACTGTATAGTCTTCAAGCTCATTGAATTCCCCTAAAAATCATTCACTGTCTCCCTAGAGTTATCCACACTTCTCCATCTCCCTTTCCCCTAAGAGGAGGGTAGAGAACCACGTGTGCCACACGGCGTGGGAGGGTGATCCCTCTGAACTTCTCCCCTGTGCGCAGTAGCACACGTGTACACCTTTTCTCCTATTAACCCACTTTTTGTCAGATTATTTTCAGCAAAACTTCAGAAAGCAAAGGGGAAATTTTCCCTTGGTCCCTATAGTTTTGGCACTTTCAGCAGGATAGGAAAGTCCTGCTCTTCTGAAAGAAAGCCGGTCAAGAGAACCCAGGACGCAGCAAGCTGGCAGAAGGGTTGGAAATTCTTACCAGCCAGGCTCCCGGCCTGCCTCTCTCTCTGTGGAATCCAGTTAGGCAGACAGTAAAAAATCATTGTCTGTATTTTTTTTCCTCTCCAAAATCTTGATTAATGGGAGGAGAGGATTTGCGTCACTAGCCTTTGGTGTCCTGACCCTGGTGTACTTTCGGTGTGAATATTCAGATTGCCTGATGTTTTTCCTCCCAGAAATAGTCTTTGTCTTTCTGTGCTGTTCTGTCGTAAAGAGGGTGCCCTAGGGTAGAATGTGGGCCTAAAACCCCTATAAACCCTTTGTTCCAGCAGGCCCTATAGACTGGTCAGTTTTGCAATTCTAATTAGACACGTGTCTATATAAACAAATCTCGCTGTGGGGCCCCAAAATAAAAACCAGATGGTGTTTCCTCTCATCTTGTTTTATGTCTTTGAAAGTCTGACTAATGACCAGGGAGAAGCGTTCCGAGGGCAAGATTTTCAGGTCATGTCTGGCGGCCAGTCTGAAAATGGCTGGGAACCTGAGAAATGTAAGATTTTAAGCAGCACACTTTTTGTTCTGAATATGTCAAGCTCTCAGTCTAATGAAAAGTTCTATCAATAAGAGACTTTCATTGTCTCAACCCTTGTTGCCCAGTTAGTCCTGGGAAAGCCCAGTCCCAGGAGGGCCTACCCAGTGTCACAGATTAATGTGTCCGTGACAAAGTTGTGGGATACTAGAGGCACCATATGCGTAAACACCATCCACAACCATCTGGGCAACAAGTCTTTTGCTATCTTAGCCTGTTCCTCGGAGTAAATGTTTTGGAGGGAAGATCATCGGGACTTCCCCTTCTGTGCCCCTCCAGGAAACACAAAACCCAGAAAATCGCCTTCTGGTCTTACCATGAAGAGGCTTATTGGATTGTGCTGCTCTTGGCATAAGTACACCATTGGAAACTACATGTGTGACTCTTGACTTTTGGGGGTACTCATATTGATCCTTCACCCTCCCGTGGCCAACTGTTGGTTCCCTGTGTTCATTCACCTGTGGGGCTTTGGGGGCCTTTGTGTGTGGACAGTCAGCCAAGAAACTGACACCCTGGAGAACCCAGCAGGGTGGAAATGTGGTTTGTACACCATTTGTGGCTGGCACAATTTTCCTTTCTTTGAACTGTCTTTGGGGTGATTCTAGATCTTGCGAGGACTGCTTTGCACCTCCTTGGAAATACAATGTGCTTCTTTGGTTAAGTCATAACCTTGGATAAGACGTATTGGTTTTGGTCAGTCACTTGGAAAGGTACCTTTGTTTTAAAAGAAAGAAAAAGCATTCGAAAACCAGGAATATTGACTGTGTGTCCTGGCTTAAATTTCATAAAAGATTAGAAAAAAAATTTTTAAAGAGTTTTATGATCAGAAGTCAGCTTAATTAAAAGCTAATATTTAGGCTATAATTTATTTTGGAAAAAAAGCCTATTTTTTCTTTTGAGTCCTGTTTTTGGTAATTTTTTGTCAACTAAAAACCTTCTTAATTATGTGTTTGGTCCCTCTGCACACTTCCATCCCAGTTGGTATGACTTTTGCTGAAGGAAAAAAAATGTAAGATTTTAATGGCCCTTTAGGAAAGCTTAAAGTCTTCTCAAATTGTCTTGTTTAGACAATTGTTATCTCATTGACTTCTATTCCTCCTTTCTCTTTACTGTCTTTGACACCACATAAAGAAATTTAGAGGAGACCTCTAGCAGCCCTGAAATCCCTTGAGGAACAGAAAAAATGGCACCATACACTCCCTTTTGGGAGTCTTCTGTCTTCCTCATGCAGTCTCAAGAGTCAGGATCTTTGTGTCTGTATTAGGGTACGTGTGTACCTATCGGTATTTTTATATTTTCTACATGATACCTAACTGACTTATAAATGAGCACTCATAAATTAAGCAAAGAAGCCCAAATATTTTTCAAATCTCTTGACTTTCATAAGGTTTTAGTAAATAAGACTAATTTAATGTTGTCCATATAATAAAAAATAATTATTCTGAGTTATCAGCAAAATATGGCATGTATTTTAAGGTTCTTGCTTTTATGATACTTGCCTAGCATACAGTAATACAAAAATGATTAACAGAAAATTTAACCTGAGATGAAAGCTGCATTTGTCTAATGTCTCATGAAATTTTCAAAACATAATTGTTAAGAATAAATTAAATAGATATAAACGGGATAAAAGTTTATGAATGAACTTTTAATAATAATTGTGTTTTATAATATGTTTATTTAAACAGGTTTCTCAAATCTTATTGGTAACTATACCCTTTGAATTTTGTTAAGCTATGTTAAATGATGATTATTCATTGAATATCTAAACACTTCCAAATAAGATACAATGCTAATGCAATTAATTACTAAATATGAGTTTAAGCTCGTATACTTTTGGCTTCTTATTTCAGAAAAATAAACTTTGTTTAAATCGGTTATGTGTCCTGTTCCACATTGATAAATTGTTTTATAAGAAAGTCTGCTTCTAAAAATTATAATTTTTATATTCATAATTAGTATGTGACCGACAGTTAAAAATTGCTTATTTCTTAGGTCTTTACTATGAATTAGTTTTACTAAGGTTTAAAATTCTGCTAACATATGGTAACTAAAACTACATATAAGAATGAAAACAATTCTATATACAGAACTTACAAGGAAAGCAAGACATGTTTTATCAAGGAGATTATTAAGTATGAAAATATGCTTTTGTGGAACACAGTGATTTTATCCAGTTTATACATTATTTTATTTCAGAATAAATGAAGAAACAAATGAGATACATAAACTGAACAGATACAGAAAGTTGGAGAAAAATTGAAAAAAATTTTTATAAAAGGTTAATGGAAATCTTATCCTGTGTGGTCAAAGTCGATTAAGATTGGATGGATTTGCTTATAAGGCTTTATTAAAATTATATACAACATTAATAATACACTGATACAGGGTTAAATTTTGTTTTCTCTCTTAAATGAGATTTTCATGTAATATTAATAGGAGATAATAAAAGACTTTGATTAACTTTGAGTAAATTACCAAACAAAAGAGCCGCGAGTTTGCCTCATGCGGTCTTTATTCAGTCTTTTGACTACTTGAAAAACTGAGTCTCCTCTCTATGAAAAAGTAAAGGTTTCTGATTTTTGAAATCTTCGATTTATCCTTCTGACTAAACAAATGACTATTACTTAACAGTGACCTCTGATCAACACTAATTTGATCTAGTGTTTATAGACTTTAATATTTGAAACAGTTCATAAAATCAAATACCAAATTCTAAAATTAAGTCTTTTTGACCTTAAACTTTTGGAAATTCTGAAAAGGGCCCCTGGAAGTTCAAGAGAGATATATCAGGCTCATTCGATATGTTAAAACCACATGGGAAGCACTGTCAAATAAGAAATGATGTTTAACATTCTTTGAGTTATATTTATACAAATGTATTTTTAATATGTGTTCCAAAATTTTATGAGATTTCTAAAAAGAAACCTAATATATATTAATGTATATTTTTAGTCTTAACTATGATTATGTTAAATTGTTGCATTCAAATTTCCTTGTCAATTGTGTCTTTAATCATGGCTATTCTAAGCCTTTGTCATCCACAATTATTGTTTTGCTTTGATTCTTCTAGAAAAGCATTTTATAATCAGCTACAGTCCAAAATTGGCTGCTTCTTCAAAGAAATTTATGTAAAGGTCCATGATGAGTACTCTTGAATACGAGTTTCTGATAACATTGGAGATCATATCATTGGACTAGGTAAAGATTTCCAGAACTCTAATTAAAAAGGCTGATGAGCTAATGAAGATTGCTAACCCAATATCAAGCAAAACAAGAATTAATTACATGAGACTGAAATGATAGAGGACTGAAATGATTTTTATAATTTTTTATTTCATTTTATGTTTTGTTTGCCAGAATCCAAAAAAAAAAAAAAAAAAAAAACCAACTTTTTTTCTTTTGTGGGATTTATAACTTACAGCAATTAAGTAACTTATACTTTTATGAAGAAAATTAAAATATTTACCTTTCAAGGTACCTGACTTTTCCAGAATTTTGAAACTATTCATAAGTATCCTTATTTTATGGCAATATGCTTATTTGAATAAGTTCAATATAAATGTAGACTTTTTTTTGGTTGTTGTTACAAAAGGTCACATTGGAAACACTGATTATTTTACCAAAGCTTTGACTGTAATGACATGTTTTCAAATGTGACAAGACTGCTTTGAGAGATTGAGGTTGAGTTTATAAAGCCAATAGACTTGGAATAAGACTTCTCTAATACCTTGTCTACACATTTCCCTTGCAAAATTCCTGACCTTGTGATAAGTGAAGCACGTTATTTTCTGACAGGGCCCGGAAACCTCAAGATATTTGAGGGACCTCAAGAAGAGAGGAATTCGCTTAATTCACACAGAAAGTGCAGGCACATTCTGATCACAAATCCTTGGCTTGGCTTCCTAGATTTGAGAGCCTTTTCAATCTCTAATCTGAGACTCCATATGAAAAAGTTTCAGCAAAGCCAATTTACAAAGAGCCTATATAGCCAATCGCTATTCTTGCCACACTTTATGCAAATAATCAGGCCAAATATAATAAGACTAAAATTTATTTTGGAAATAAAGTGGTTCTACCATGATTTAACTTTGGTGGAATTGGGGACTGGACTGGGGAGACTATTAGGTAGGGATGAGGGTGTTCAGGTTGCAGGGCAGGCGGTTAGACCTGCAGGTGGCAGGGTAGGCAATAGAGGGATGTGGTCAAGGGCTGAGGGTCGGGACCAATAAAAACAGAGAAAAGAAACCACAACAGCAAGAACTTGAGGTTAGGGACTTTCCCCGACCAGGATCACACGCAGAAGCTAGGAGCTTATGACCAAAGGTAACCTTTCCCTCATTAGCATAGCAAAACTCACCCCCTAGCGCCAGGACAGTTCCGGAGCCAGCCACACAAGCACACAATATGGGAGGGCACATGATTCCGGGAATCTCCACCCGCTTCCCCTAAATACATGAATACCCCACCCCCAGCTTAACATATCATTGGGGATTAGCATAAAGGACAGACCCTAACCCTGGGATGACGCTGTTCCTGATTGACACTGTCCATTCTCCACTGACCTTGCGAGTGTGCTATACTTTCTATACTGTGTCGTTAAGCTCAGGGTCATCTCCACTCACAGGGACAGACCTGTTCCTCTCTCTGGAACTGACTTTCGCTTTGCAATAAAAGCTACTTATGTGGAAGTGCTGTGTGTCTGTCACCTCTCTGTCGCACCGGCCCTGCTTGGGATTCTTTCAAGCAAGGAGCCGAAGAACCAGGACAACTTTCCCTAACCACACCTGACAAGAAAAAAAATTGTGTTTCAAAAAAAATGCTATAGTGCCTGTCATTAGATTCCAGCCCTGTTGATTAGTTTTGAGCTTCTATTATTTGCCTTCAATTTGCACCAAATCCTGAATTCTTTCCTGACTACCAGTTTCCAAACTAATATTTCCAAATTTTTCTTCCATTTTCTTACTTGGACCCAGTGAAATTGCTACTACCTTTGTCCTGAGACACCGTAAGCTGAAGATCATGTATAAACAACCTTACGATATACAAACTACAGACAAGAAAAATCTATCAGATTGCCACTACTTCTATTTTAACTGAATACACTTTGAGTCTACCACCTGGACTCCTCAAATGACTGCCCTCCAACTCTAGGAAACTAGTTTGTATATTATTCCAAGTATTAACCTTTGTTTTTCTTCTGTTTGAGAGGGCATCTGCAATACCATCTCCTTAAATGAGACACAACTGTTTAAGTGGAGTGGCCTATTCCCAGAAATGGGAGACTGGTTTAATGGGATCCTTTGCTACTCGGCTCTTAATTCGATATTTCTCTTCATAGTTATGACTCACCTTTTCATGTGGGAAACTTCTAGTGAAGTTTCAGATAGGGGAATGTTGGGGATCAGAAACTGATTTGCAAAAATACGGTGCTTTGACGTGCTGAACTGAGGAAGGAGGCCCGAGGTCTATCTGGCCTGCTCCTGCTCCTGTCTCTCAATCCTCTGTCTCTCCCCAACAACAGGATGAAGTTGTTCTCTCAAGTTCCCTTGTCTGCTAAAAGTCCAGACCCACAAAAAAGAAAACAATTATGTCCAGTCCCTTCCCTAAGTTTTCATTAAATAAACTCATCACAAGAAAAATGATAGAAGTCTGTCAATACACCTGGACAGAATTTTGTCACAAACCATTGTCCACTCTGCAGGCCAGACAGACTTTGTCCCATGCCATTACATGTTCTACTAGCCCATTAAATTCTCCTAAAATTCACTCACTATCCTCTGAAATCATCCACACTTCCCCATCTCCCTTTGCCCTAAGAGGAAGGGTACAAAAATATGTCTGCCCCACTGCATGGTGGGGAAATCACTCTGTAATTCTCCATTGTGCAGATTAATAAATTTATATGCTATTTCTCCTATTAATCTGCCTTTTGTCAGTTGATTTTCAGTGAACCTTCAGAGGGCGATGGAAAAGTTTTCCCTTGATCCTTACACTAGTATTATTCATACGTGGCTTTTATTGCTTTTTATTACTTTGGAGAAATCAAATTGCTAAATGAGAATTTTACATGGGATACTGGCTATAGTGTTTTAGTGCAGTGGTCCCCAACCTTTTTGATGACAGGGACTGATATCATGGAAGAAAATTTTCCATGGACTGGGGTGGGGGATGGTTTCAGGATGATTAAAGCACATTACATTTATTGTGCAGTCAAACCTCTCTGCTAATGATAATCTGTTTTTGAAGCTGCTCCCCAGTGCTAACATCACCACCTCAGCTCCACCTCAGATCATCGGTCATTAGATTTTCATAAGAACATGCAACCTAGATTCCTCACGTGCACCATTTACAATAGGGTTCCCGCTCCTATGAGAATCTAGTGCTGACACTGATCTGACAGGAGGTGGAACTTATGAAGTGATGCCAGAGATGGGGAGAGGCTGTAAATACAGATGAAGCTTTGCTTGCTTGTCCTCTGCTCACCTCCTGCTGTGTGGCCCGTTCCTAACAGGCCATGGACCAGTACCAGTCCATGTTCTGGGGATTGGGGACCACAGCTTTAGAGTACCTGATGTTATTGTGTAAGGCAACTACAAATAAAAATAAGAGGCTTATTTCTCCCTGTTGAAAATAAGGAGAAACTTTTTCCTTTCCCTATTTTTTTTCAAAATTTCTTTCTCTGTCCTTTTCAAATGTATGTGAACCTTTCCAACGGCTAAATAAGCCCCTTGCCAGTCTTAACAACTCATTAATGTTTCTTCAAGGAACTGAAAACATCCCTTTGAAATGTAATTGCCAAGAAAGACAAGGCTTTATCCTTGGAGGAGTTAAGAGGAGATGGCCTAACTTCAGCTGTCACTTCCAAATTACAAAACCTACCTCATTTATTAAATAGGTTCTATCTATTTAGCTATATAAAAGAGGGAGATTTCTTTCTGTCTTTGCTATCTTTTTAATGGCTTGCCTGTGATGATTGCCTCATCATATTCTGGTTTAATGCTTAGTCAATAATAAAATTGTTTTCTTTTTCTTCTACCTTTTGCAGAGGTTTTCAGGGTTAGAAGATTATATTTTTAATTATATTTTCTTAAGAATTAGCACTCTTCCTTCTGCTGAGGATCTGCTTGACACCCTCTGAAGCTCAGGATCACCCACCATCTTGGGATGGAACAAAATCTTAGATGACCATTTCTCCCTTTGATACATTGGCTGTAATGTAAATATTAGTTCTGAGTGGGGATAGAAAGAATCCAGTTCAGCAATACGGTCCATGAATCTGGAAGTTTTTTGCCAAAATTTCGTCAAGAAAATGCAAGTACTTTTATTTTTGTCATAAATGTAAAAGAAAAGTTTTGCATCAGACACTTGTTATAAATGGCAAGATCTTTTATTCAGTCTAGTGCAGTAGGAGAAAGAGACTTCAATATAGAACCGAGGTCAACTCCAAATACAGCAAAGATTGCTGGGGATTTACAGCCAAGGAGCAGGATGGGTTTGTGTGGATGGAATATTACTGAGAGGAACTAGACTAGGATCCTTGCGAAACAGGCACAACCAGATTCTTGCTATAGTCAGGCCAGGGACAGGGCCAAGGGGGAGGCTTAGCTGAAAAGAGAGCTCAGGGGAGCCTCACTTAAGCTTGGTCCAGCAGCAAGTCCTTATCATAAACTGTCACCAGTGATTACCTTAGTTATTATTAATACTTTGGCTGGACTGACCAGAAATGAGAAATAGGAAGAGAATCAAAACTGAAGTCTTAGAGGAAAAAGTACTACTAGAAAGTACCAAAAACATACTGCAAGAACTTAAAAGTTATATGTGACCTGGTTAGAACCTACAGATACAGTAAACATTACTAAAAGAAAACATTTACACCTGTAAGCTTGTCAGAATCTTTTCAACATCTATTTTAATTGAATCTTCTTGCATAACTGTGCTTTTTAAACAAACAAGCAGACAAGCATATTGAACACTTTGAATTCAGTTAACATTTATTGTAAACTTGCCTTGTAAAGCAAGGCCCCTGTGCCAGAAATCTGTGGTTCAGAGAGTTTGACATATTCATTAATTTCAATACAATAATTTACTATAATGAAAATCTATATTATTACTTTACAAATTAGGGAACTGAAACTCAGGGAGGATTCATAATTTGCCCAATCTGACAGTGTAAATTATTTGACTGAATTCTATTCTTTTTCTGACAAATTATTGTAAAAGATAGTTTTATGTAGAGTGTATTGAATTAGGCCCTGTAGAGTTGTCAAAATGTTGCAAACATCGGGATTCTTTTCAGGAACTAATGAGAAAAACAAACAACATGAGAAGAAACCTGTAAAAAAATGAAAACACAAATTCAGACAGAAAGATGCAGTCACGCCTGTGCCTAGCCTTTGCCTACACGATGGCTCAAAGATAATTTGTTAGGTGATCACAGTTTGTGTAAAATAGAGTTTCTGTTTGATATTCTCTTTAATTTATATGTACTTTGAATGTAGGCGACTGGTGGGTGTTTTGGTGAAGGAAATTTATGAAAAAAAGCCTTAGCATTTTTTAAATACTGTTTTGCCTATTATATCTCTACTTAAAACTGAGTACATTCCACTCACCTGATCTAAGCAGCTAAATAGTTTTCTTTACTTTCATGAAGAACTGACTTAATTCAATAAATTCAATAAACATTTACTCAGAACCATTTCAGACACTATCTAAATGTAGAAGGAGATTTAAAGATGAAAAACAACAATGTGTAAACTATCAAGGGTCTCATATGGAAAGCAATCTCGTGTGCAAGCAAATCTTCCACTCACGATTGCAGTGCAAGAATAAAGGCATAAGGTCCATGAGAAAAATGGCAGCCTCCAAGATGGCAGCCTCCAAGATAGCACCCACGGATTCCCCACAAGTAGGTTTTCCCAACCTTGCTGAGTCTCCCGGCAACATTGCACCAGGGTTGGTCTCTGTGGGCAATTGAATACAGTACAAGTGATGGATGCCATCCCAAAATTAGTCTATAAAAGGCACCATACATTTTGTTTTGCTGTCTCTTTCACACTCTTTCTTTGCTCCTGCTCTGGGGAAAGCCAGCTGCCATGCCATGCTCTCTGCAGGGGTCCATGAAGTGAGGAACTAAATCCTCCTACTAATATGTGAGTGATCTGGGAAAAGAAGCTCCATCTTCAGGTGACTGCAGCCCTGCGGCCCCCCCCCCCACACACACACACCTCAACAACAGCCTTCAGAGAGATCTGAGTCAGACCCTCTAAGCTAAGCCACACGCAGGTTCCTGATCCTCAGAAATACTGTGAGATAATGAAGGTTTGTTGATTAAGCTGCTAAATTTGGGCTTTATTTGTTTTGTAACAACAGACAATTAATGCAGACATCTATACAATTAAGGGAAATAAAATTCAGAGATGGATTCGATTGCTTCCTGTGTGGACAAGTTAAGGAAATAGATCACAGTGTCACGGAGGTGGTGAGCTTTTGAAATGGTTTTCAAAAACTCTTTGAATTTGGATAATGGCTTGTTAGAGAGGAAATCCTAGGATGTAAGGAAGGTACTTAAAGTTACAAAGGCAGAAAAGTGAATTAATGAGTGCCTAACAATGCTCCAACTACTTGGCTTCTGGGTGCCTCAGGCTGTCCAATGGAAAGATGTGACAGAGCTAGATTATGAAATGCACCCATTCATCTATTGTTCAGTGCAGGAACTGCAGCATTGTTTAACAGCCAGGGAGTGGGGAGTAATTGTATGAATTACATTCTATTATTAAGCAAGATATTCAAAAATTTAAGCTGTACTTTGGAAATATTCAGTGGTGAATTGCAAAATTCTCTAATCTACACCCAGGAATACTCTAAAAAATGAGAGGTCATCCCCACTGCTGAGAAACTCACAGTTTAGTGGGAGGTGTAGGCAAGTATTAAAACAGTTACAAGACAAATTGTATGTGTTATAATAGAGGGATGCAAAAGCCAAGACAAGTTATGTGTACTGAATAGTGTTTTGTGCGTATCTTGAAGGGATAGATGAGTAAACAAAGAAAAAGAGGTTAAAAGAAGAAGGTGAGAAAGTATAGATGCTAAATGCATACTGCAAGGGAGCCAAGTTCTTTATGCATGTGTAAAATTCACTCTTTATAATAGTGTTCAGCAACTGATACTTTTTATTGCCAATTCACAGGTGAGATGCAAGTACTTTAGCTGGGAAGACCTTCGAGCTGGAATTTGAATTAAGATCTGTCTAATAATAGTTTACTTACACTTTAGGCTCTTCTCTGACACCAGAAGGCTGTGTTTGTCAGCAATCTCTGTAATTGAAAGTCAAGTTTGCCGAGCAAAGCTGAATCAGATAAGACTTTTTCTTTGCTATCTAACTGAGAACTAGGTTGTATCTGTTGGGGCTGATACTCCTACTCAATTAAGCTAAATGCCACATGATGGGTTTGGTAGAAATTCATTATCTCGGTTAAGTGACTGAACCCACCACATTGAGACTTGGAATCAATCAAAGTGGTTGGTCTGGTACCCTATATAAACAGTACCTAAAATAAGCTCCTTACAAAAATTTCTTTTGCTTTGTGAGTACACATAAAGTAAGGTGGGAAAGACTACTGACATGTAAAATGTCAAGCTTGAGATAATTAAAATAATTTATTTAATGAGAGTGGTCTCTATTAGACATGAACAGACACTAAATTTTTTACCTGTGTCCTTGGTTCTAAATCAATTGTGACACTAATAATAGCCCCGATTAATCAAAAGAACATGTCATTTAAATATAATTTTTATTGTTTTTACTAATAAACAATTGATTTTTATATTATTCTCTTATGTGTTATACATTTATTTTTCTTTATACAATAAAAGACTATGCAAACATTTAAAAATAAATGCACTATTAATGTGCTATATTTCCCCAGGAGATTTATATTTCAAAGTGTGTTTGCTTAGACATTTGATATAATTCATTTTCCTTTCCCCTGAGGCAGAGACATCTACTTCAGGGAAAACAAATGACTGACTATTTGGGACCCATCAGTGTGGTGGCCCCCAGACTTCATTTCCTCTCCTTTCCTCTCCTTCCACCCTATTTTCACATTTTACTAGGTTTCTTTCTTCTTTATACCCAATAGGGATGATTCCAGATTTCCTTGGGATTTACTGCGAGCTGCTGGCTTGGCACATGAATTCTGCAAACGCTCACTCTCATAATGAGCTGGAAGGGGAACCCCAAAGTCCTTACTCTGAAACCATATATGCTCATCACCTCCAATCTGAAAATGGTCCTCAGTTTGAGGTGAACAGAACAGCTTGCTGGCCAAAGAGTTTATAATTTAATTTTTAGAAATTGCTTATATTAAATCTTCACCCATACACTCAAGTCCAAACTTCTTTTATAGGGCAATAGGAAAAAGGAATTTGAGAAACAAATTTGTTACTGTTTCTTCCCTCATTAGAACGGCGTCTTGTACATCAAGGTCCTGTGACCATTTCTGAAGGTCACTGGGAAAGTCAGTGCCGTTCACACTGCAGTATGTTAGGTTCTGTCTTTGCCCTCAGAGTCCATCAAATCAACTCCTGGGGTGGGGGGGGGGAGGTCAAATTACAAAGTTAGGTTAAAATCCCAACTATACCATTAACTTTTGACCCAGGAAACTTCCCTAAATTTTTTACCACCAACCAACAGGGAAATTAGCACTCTTTCATTATTTTCTCTCTTCTGCATTCTTACTCTTATGCACACACACACACACATTCTAGAAAATAGAACTATGTCTTGAAGATAAATAAAAAAATGCAGTAGTAACATATTCTATTTTCCCAAACTTTAAGAATTACCAAATTACTGAGAGTTTCACTAGCATTAGGAAAATGTAAATGTGAGATATCTCTTGAAACCATACCTTAAAAATAAAATAAAATAATCTGGAATATTGAATGATGTAAAACATTACCTGAATAGTCTTCTGTTAATATTTTTCTAATAATAATAATAATCATAAATTTCAGTTATTAAACATTTGTTTTGAGCCAGGCACTGTGTGCAGGGGAAATCCCCAAAGTCCATACTCACATCACAAAGTATCAAAGTCGTCAATGGCTGAAACTTATGGTTGTCTCAGTAGAAACAGCCTTAAACCATTGAGCTGATGTCCTGCAATGAATTTGGGAAAATGCATTTAATCTGATTGACTGATTGAATTTGCCACTTACATTACCAAAACTGATTTTCATCAAAATGGTTGAACTAGTAACCTTGTATAATGACACTGCCAAAAAATTACTTTTATTCAGTTGTTTTCACTCTATAAATTCTATCCACCATCTCATGTGCTCTTTACAACTTCATGAGGTGAACAGTAGTATTTTATATGTGTGTCTGTGTGTCTGTCTGTTTGAGTCCCAAAGAAGTGATGCAACTCATGGCAAAGTCTCTCCTTCCATGATGCTCCTACGGTGATGATTCTTCCACAGTCACTGTTAACAACTTTCTCAGCCAACCTAGATCACTCAGGGCCGTAATGAGCAGCATTGCTATCAGACAACCAGCTCAGCAAAACTCTACCTGGGACTTCTACCTGTGACCACATATACCTTCTCTGTATTGTTCTCACATTCACCCTTTCACTCATTGACTCTCTCATTCTTTTGATTAATATTGACTGACTGTCTTCTGTATGTCAGAGCCTGTTAGCTTGTGGGATTCCAATGATGTATAAGATGTAATCCTTTCTTTCAGGTTGACTAGAGTACAGTGGCTGAGACAGACAAACAAACACACATATAATTAAAGTGGTGAGCAAAACACCATCATAATCTTAAACCCATGAGCCAGAGAAAAATTCCCAAACTGATGAGATCAGAGGACATTTTGCCTGGGCTATGCACTAAAGGAACAGTGAGATTATAAAAGACTTTCAGATGTAGAAAGCACAGCGTGTGATGGCTAAAGAGCAAGACAGAGCATGGTACTGTCTGCCCTGAACGATCCTTTGTATATATGACTGTGATTAGAGATGAGGACAAGGGAGTAATATCAGACTTTCATTTGAGATGCATTGCTCTGGCTATAGCATGGATAATGGACCAAAAACTGCAAATACTGGATCGTGACAATTAGAAGGAATTGAGGTAATTCACTTAGTAGATGATGGTGAGCTGAACTTAGGTAGTGATAGTGTGAATATGAAAAGAACCTTAAAAAATAGAAGCTACAAGTCTGGGTGTAGTGGCTTATACCTGTAATCCCAGCACTTTGGGAGGTCAAGGAAGGAGGATCACTAGAGCCCAGGAGTTTGAAACCATCCTGCAACAGAGAGAGACCCCATCTCTACAAAAAATTTAAAAAATTAGGTGGGCATGGTGGCGTGTGCCTATAGTCCCAGCTACTTGGGAGGCTGAGACAGGAGGATCACTTGAGCCCAAGAGCTCGAGGCTGCAGTGAGCTATGATTGTGCTACTGCAGTCCAGCTTGGTTTACAAAGCAAGACCCTGTCTCAAAAAATACAAAAAACTATGGGCTACAAACATTGATGTAGGAAGTAGAGGTTGATTTGAGTAAAGAATCAAGCAAAAATGCATCTCAGATTTCCAGATTATGGCAATGTTGTTCTCCCCCTGTAAATTCTATCCATTTGATAAATAGAACTCATTATGATGGGTAAGAGAAGGAGGAAAAAGTTGCAGGTTGTGTGGAGTATGTATATATATCGAGGAGTGGCTGAGAGGAAGACAGTGAAGAGTTCACTTTTGGACCCATGGAGCCCGAAGTGTCTATAGATATCTAAGAGCAGATGTTGAGTCACCAATTGGACATTAAAGTCATGAGCTCAGGAGAGAATTCTAAGTGTCTTCAGCTTGTGGATGATAACTGAAACCACCAGAATAGTTCAGCTCACTCAAGGAGAATGTATGTAGGAGTGGTTTTAATTCTATTCTAATGAATAGTAAGAACTAACTCAGAGAAATGTATCCACATACACATATTCCAAAATTTGCAAGGTAAAGACTTCAGAGATCA